>OLKM01002933.1:40000-49477 GCA_900291075.1 Melanogrammus aeglefinus | reverse complement strand
TTTAGCACTCCAGTGCTTCAGTTCGACTGTTGAAACTGGTAGAGCTGATCTACCCATCTGCATCTGGGTGGACACTTGGATGAGGGTCGTAGGGGTACTATTTGTGCGTGGCTTGTAAACAGCTGATCAAATACGCCTGGTGATGAATAAGTCCTTTATCAAAACGATATATTTCGAAGGTATAGTTAATGTTTTTGTAATGATGGAGTTTCATCATTCGCCTAAAGTCTTACGTGACTCTAGTTTATTAAAGTGGTTACCTGTTCTTAACTAAACAGAGATCAACTTGCAGCTTTCTGTGTTACGAATGCAGCTGTCAGCAGAGAGTAGCCGTATTCAGTCACTTTAGTTTCATCAACCTGTTAACTTCTTCGCTTTTAAACCAATGAGGAGATTCTTAATAAAAAGTTGAATTGCTATTTTCTGAAATGGATGTGGCGATAATGGCGTGGCTGTTAGGCTAATGGCACAATTATTATGATTAACTTTGCACTACTGCCAAATTTAATAACAGGCTTTATGTGTTATGTGTGTGCTTGAAATTACCAAAATCAGTCAACCATAAGAGTTCCAATCTGTCTGGGAGAAGCAGTCTTCTGGTAACAAACATGGCACACACACACACACACACACACACACACACAACACACAACACACACACCACAACACCACACAACAGCACACAACACGCACACAACACACACACACACACGGAACGCAAGCAACGCACACCACGCGCACACACACAGACACAACAATACGACACCCAGGACATCACACACCACACACACAGGACCACCACAGACAACACACACACACAACACACACACACTGCAACACCACCACACAAAACACATGACCCCCCACACAAACACACACACACACAACACACCACACACACACACACACACACACACACACACCACACACACACACACACACACACACACACACACATAGACTAATTAGAGAACAACATAGGGTTGATGGAGACAGGGTAGAAGACGAGAGCAGAGGAGGAAATAAGGTGCGGCATAGAAAGGAAAGGAGAGAAGGGTGAGGAAGAGAAGGCAAGGGAAAAGAGATACGAAAGTTGAGTAGATTTGGTGAAAAATAACTGAATGAAAGGAACAACAGATATAAGCCTGATAAACACAAGCTTGGGTGCTGAGGTCTTCCAGAGTTGAGAAAGCAGGAGCGATATGTGTGGCTTCTATCTGTCAGCTCCCTAAAGTAAATACACATACGCTGCTGTCAAGCAATCCCTGTGTAAACAGAGCTCATGTATTGGTGGTGTACCATTACATTCGCAATAGCATGTGACCGCTTAGGCTCTGTCTCATCAATAGCATCTGTTATGATTGTGGGCCAGTAGATCTGTCAATAGCATGTGGTCCCAACGATGGCGTCTGTCCAATAGCATGTTGTGTGTTGTTAGAGGTTATCTGTATGCGCCCTGCTGCAGCACAGCAGGGTGTGCTGTCCATAGTTCAGTCGTTAGACGGTACAGAAACAGTCAATCACAGTGTTTGGCACGTTTTCTCACTTGCTAAATGTGGAGACTTTCAGCAAGCTCTGCTATTAGATGATGAGGGCAATCACAGTGAGTGTGAGTGGGAGGTCCGGTGTAGGCGGATCAAGCTGCGTTGGTCATGTGACAAAGCTTGGCGAATCGAGTTGCTCTAGCCCGCCGGCTGGACCAGAGCTCCCTTATTTCTGTCTGCTTTATTTTTTTTTTTTTTTTTCTGCTTCAAAGGCCGTCAATCAGATTTCAATCAAATCGTTGTGTATCTTCTTCTTATGTCCATCAGACTCGCTGCGGTGTACGTCAGTGGCATAGTGCTGCGTATAGTAATCTTTAATTATTTACTTTTTGCCATTATCCTTCTGTGTCTAAAGTGCTGAGATTATAAGCCAGGCTTGTGGAACTAACTGTAATTGAAATGTTGATCTTCTAGGACCGCGGATCCAAAAGCTCACTGTGGATCGGACAGAAGAATGATCTTTCTGTCATCTCATATTTCTTTCTGTATTCGCTTTCATCTTTATACGATCTATTTATATTTTTGGATAACTTGTTATGCCTTAAAGCCGGCACTAAGGATATTAAAGGTTGGCTTTACTGGAGACCCATTTACATTGAATTAATTTTCCACTGAAATGTTGGGAGATTAGTGGATATTCAATAACAAACTAATACTTATCGAAGAGCAAGAGAGGTAAACACATGCAGACAATGGTTGTGTCGTTACCTATATCACAGAGACTTGGGGTTAGATGAACGAGCGCATCACTAGCCTATTGTTTCTGCCCAGGATTAGTTACTTAACAACCAACAGGTGTTTCACAATTACTCGTCAGCCCTTCTCTATATAATGTCTGTAGCTGTCCCTCAGCGTAGTTGCTAGTTTCTAGGGTATTTCTTAGAGTCTATATTTCTTTGGTCCGTTACCTGCGTTCGTTTCGACCTCTACCCGCTATGACCTCATTCTGCGGCTCTTTATTAAATTCTTGAAATGTAGCCTTCCTCCTTTGTCTGTGTTTGGTGTTATATATTGTAGGTGTGTTGTAGAGGCCAGAGAGAATAATATAATATCTGAAGGCTGCGTAGGGCTTGCTTGGATGAGAAGAGCTGTATCCATAAAAAAGGACAAAACAAAGATGTAAAAAATTCCACGGGAGTACCGTGGCCACGGCCGCAGTGCTGGCGGTGCCCAAGGTCACGGTGCCCGGGCCGCGGGGTGCCGTGGCCGGGGCACGACGGGAGACGTGGTAGTGAAGGTGGGGCCAATCAGATCAGTGTTTTTAAAAGCACCTGGTAGCCTAACTCATTAGTTATTACATCATCAATTAACATGCTACACACTATATTACTCGCAAATTACGCAAAAATACTAACCCTACAAATAACTGTATACATTTATTTGGTTAATTACATAAAATATATGCAATATACCTTTGAGTGGCTTTGAGTACACACACAGCAAATACTCCTCTTTGACGATATTCCTGCTAACCTTCTGCTGTAGCAAGTATGTGTTATAAATAGACCATCTGTTTTTGAATTACCGTAGAAAGGGCTCATACAATCTCCACACAATTCCAAATCCAGTCCCAAAATGTACCACGTTACAAAAAAAACCAATTGAAGCCTATACAGCAATACAGTCTCTTTCTGCAAAGCTAAAAGGCTGGATCTCAGGTCACTATACATTTGGCAGCCATGCCTCTTTAGTACCTGGCTGTTGACTCAGCCTCCTCAGAGGATCCATCCATCCAGTCATCTGTTGGCCTGTCTGCTTGCCTGTCTGCACACTGTGTTGATTTTGGATGTTGTCTGTATGTTTGCACGGGGGCTCCTCTCTGGGGATGTCTGCCTTGTGCCTGCGGTCAAGACGGAACAGCTCCTTATGCTACCACAATCAGGATTGTGTGGTGAATGTTCCCTTCAGAAACACGTTAATCGCTTGTATGTGATTAATGTGACTACCGATAACTATGTACATTAGCCATTTTTAACACTAAGCTGCTGAGAGTTAACTAGTTTGTAAAGCTTTTATATTTTTCATTCCCTCCAAATGCAGGGTTGAATGCAAACGGTACGTTAGTTAGAATTAGTTAATGTGTGGATCATAGTGGGTATCATAGGGTTTGTCCTCCTTCTAACAGTTAACTATTCCAGTAACAATAAATGAATATGAATGATTTCTTATGAACATTTTTGAATGAACTATACATATTTTTGATTCCATCTCGTAGAATAGAATCAATATCTATTGTGACGTGTATGGATGAGTACAAATGTATATAATGGTGTTTTTTCTAATGCCCAGGCCAGAAAACAAGTTGGACGTTGGGTATAAGAAATAGAACAGGGCCTGCCCAGTATGGGGAATGAGGGATGAAAACAAATGAATGATTAATGCTCAACATTAGGCTGAATATTTGATGGTCGTGTTCACTTTCGTACCCCCACTGTCATTTCAGTTCAACTCCAAAATATGCCAATGTCATTGTTCAAGCATTATCCCTGCTTTCTCATTTACTCTGTGGTCGAAGGCATCCTACTTCCTATACGGGCAGGGATATGGGTCGTGCAACATCCATAAGCATGTTGTCGTGAGTTTGGGTTTAGCTGTAATCTCAGAGAGAAAGAGAGAGAGAGAGAGAGAGAGAGAGAGAGAGAGAGAGAGAGAGAGAGAGAGAGAGAGAGAGAGAGAGAGAGAGAGAGGAGAGAGAGAAGAGAGAGAGAGAGAGAGAGAGAGAGCGAGAGAGAGAGAGAGAGAGAGAGAGAGAGAGAGATTACACTACTAGAGGCTTTAAACATCGTGCTCATCATCCCGCGGTGAAAGCAGCTGCAGGACTCAGAAATGACTTGTGTGACTGATCGTCAGAGAAGAAGGATCTATGCTGCTTATGGGCCTCATGAAATTAAATTCTACCTCCAGTAACCATCCATCCATCCATCCATACATCTATCCATCTCTCTAACTCCCTGTTTTTCTGTCAAAACAACTAAAACAGTTTTTTGCAGTTTTAAATCGCATTGTTCAATATTCCTATCAGGATGACTGGTTCGGATTGGGCTGCTGGTGTTAATCCATAGCTCTCTAAACACTTTGCTCCAACAGCAGGAGGCTGCTTCTGAGAGGTTGGAAATTAGTCGGAATTCGCCGCCGGTAAATTATTGCTAACAAGTTCGTGGCCAGCCGCAATGAGCTGTGAGTAGGACACACTATTAGAATGGAAGCCTTCATACCTGGATATCAGGGCAGGAGGAGTGTGGATGGATTGGTTCCATTTTGATTGGCGATGGTGTGAGCGCCCACTGCCCACGCTCGTGTTTTAAAATAGATAGGGCCCAACGGTGTCCATATGTCGCGCCCTGCAGCTCAGACTGGGTGGTGATGAGTCACCCTGTTTTCTTTTCACCGCGGGCGAGTTAAGGCGCTAAATTCTACTGAAATTAACTTAAATTGAACTTAAATCGTTTTCATGTGATTCATGTTTTCTTTTGGTGGAATAGTTTATGAACGATATGACATAGGGGTTACTTCATATAATTGCTTCAATCCTGATCATCAACTGCTATATTGTTATTACTATTATAATATTATTATATCATCATTTTAAGTTGAAAAAACCTGGCTTGGGCTTAAGCTGCACAGACACACAACAGCAGAAAGAGACGATTAAAATAATGAATGACAAACGGAAATGAGGAGTGAGGGTGTTAAGAAGATTAATGATAACGATATTAAAATATCAATAAAGAAATATTAAGAGCGAGAGAGACAGGGGAGAGAGAGCTAGAGAGGGAAAGTGAAAAGAGAACAGAGAAATGTTTCATTATGGCGTTTTTTTTTAATGGAGTCATTAATTGAATGGCTCCAGTGACTCCAGTCAGTGCCTCCCATTCAGTGAGTTGAATGGGAGGCAGTTAGAGTTGGGGGATTGCTAGCATGACCTCCGACAACATGGTCTGATTCCAACAGGAATGTCTTACACTATGTTTGATTGAACAAGTGAGCAGATGTGTTTGATCTAAAAACAATGTTTTCAATGGTTTCTGTAAGTGTAAATAAAAAAAGTGTGATTTACAGTAACTGCAGTAACACACTGCAGATATAATAAAAGTATTGCCTGCGTTAGTTCGAGTGAAACGAAGCCTGTGGAGGCCTTAAATAATGAATGGAATTCAAGCTGACTTAATGGGAAGCATACATGCGTGACACTTCTTCCATAGTATGAACATGCATGCTTTTAATCAGTTAGGCCTATATGTTATGAGGAGGATGTCGATTTGTCGGCTGTCAGGCAGCCAAAGCCAACAATATGTCAAACCTATCAGGTGACATCATAGTACCATTTCCCTTATCTCTTTCAAACAGTTTAAAAATATTGGTCATATTATTATTTCAAAGGGTTGCTAATGTTCCTCTACTACAAATCCTCATAGCAGGACAAATACTTGTTAAAAAAAATCCTATATTTTTACTGAGTGGTATTTATATGTGACGATATCCGTCTTTTCCATGTGTATGTAACTGCTAACGGTAGCATTATAATAGGAAAAGAGCAGGTTGAAGATGATAAACAGATGTGTGGAGTGCAGAGGAAAGCAAAGATGGTGGACAGCAGAGGGGAACAGACAGAGTAGACATGGAAGGAAGGAAGCTTTCAAACGGGGGGTAGGAGGAATTAAGACATGACATGGTGTAGAAGTTCAGCCTTTGAGGCGAGACAGATCTCATTACAGCATTGTGCTGTTCAAGAAATGTGCGCATGAAATGTGTGTGTGTGTGTATGTGAGTGAGTGAGTGAGTGAGTGAGTGAGTGAGTGAGTGAGTGAGTGAGTGAGTGAGTGAGTGAGTGAGTGAGTGAGTGAGTGAGTGAGTGAGTGAGTGAGTGAGTGAGTGAGTGTGTGAGTGAGTGTGTGTGTGTGTGTGTGTGTGTGTGTGTGTGTGTGTGTGTGTGTGTGTGTGTGTGTGTGTGTGTGTGTGTGTGTGTGCGTGCGTGCGTGCGTGCGTGTGTGTGTGGTGTGTGTGTGGGGGCTTGTTGTAGCCTTAGTTCCCATCGTTATACTGATCCTGGTGTAAAGGTCTGGATTACATGTTGATTGGTCACACTGGTGGCTCCCTGCCTAGCTGCGCCTCAAACGAAAGACACAGCCACAGAACATACACAGAGGCAGAGAGAGCAAGGGAGAGGGTGAGAGATTGAGAAACACAAACAAAAAATAGGATTTAGAAGGGCAGAAACTAATGCTGAACATGATAGGTGCCAAGTCACATTGACATTTTTGTTGTAAGCTAATAGTTGTGACTTAAAAGTTCATTATTAAATGTTGCATCTCTCATTTTGTGCTCTCTGTCAACAGGTATACAGGACGACCGGAATCGGAATCACTAAAAAGTGAGGACTTGGATTTAGCGCCCATCTACACCAGTACTCTTCCGTTTTCAAGACTGTATGTGACGGAAATGTACCCCTCAAAATAGTCACTACTCTCTCTCTCTCGACACAGACTTAAAGCAACCCTTCCGTCGAACCAAAAACCATTGGGGAGTGTTTGTGACCCATTCAAAGCGCTCGCCTACAATCCGACCAATAAGAGTCAAGGGCTGATCTGATCCAAGATGGCCGACCCATACCGCAACAACACGTACCACCAGCAGGGGGGCGGCGGGGACGCCTACGGGTCATACGGGGAGGGGGGCGGCCAGGACGGGTACACGTACCAGGGGGACTACCCGGCGCAGGAAGAGGACGCGGCCAGCGACGCCACCGAGGGCCACGATGAGGAGGACCAGATGTACGAGGGAGAGTACCAGGGGATCCCCCACCCCGACGAGGTCAAGGCCGCGCAGCGAGCCGCCAGGTAGCTTCAATGTTACTGCCGAATGAATACCTTCTTCGTCTTTATTTATTTTTTGTTGACATTTTTTTTTTTTAAGTTGACATATTACACCGACAGGTGTGAGTGTGATTAGCCGTTACAAGCCATTTTGAAAATTGCCATCTTCCGACATCACAAGTGGGCGTGTTCAGCGTCCTAGAGGATCCGCCATACATCGCGGTGGACACGCCCACTTGTGATGTCAGAAGAGGCTGATTTTCGGCTTCTACGGCTTGTAAAGTCTAACCACACTCACACCTTGTGTTATAATATGTCACCTTTAAATCATTTGCTTAGCTCTCATCCAATGCGCCTTAATGGTTTATTTTTTTCCGGAAACATCGAAGTTGAAGAACATGGTAGGGGTTAGGGAGGCCTTCAGGCAGGCTGGGAGCATTTTCTAGAATGTTTAAGCGAGCAGTCCAACCAGCAAATTACACCTGCTGTAGCAGGAGTGGTGGTTGTGTTGTTCTTGGTTCTCTAACTGTTCAAGCGATACTTGTTTGTTGTCAAAGGCACCGTAGGCACAAAGTTTTCAACGCAGTCCTACGTGTTTTTCTGTTTCTCAGAATAGCCTCGATGTTTAAAACCTCCCTGCCTGTTTTCCTCTAGTCGAAAGGCTTTAGGTCTTATCCAACATAACGGCAGAACATCAGCAAAACACAATCTTTACTGTGTCTCTCCCTACCTCTCACCATCCCCAGGGCCAAGTCTAGACCAGCAGGTAATGTTATCTCGGAGTTGGAGGAGTTGTCTGAGCAGTATGAGGAGATCATGGAGGACTGTGGCCACGGACGGTTCCAGTGGACTCTCTTCATCGTGCTGGGGCTGGCTCTGATGGCGGACGGGGTGGAGTGCTTTGTGGTGGCGTTCGTGTTGCCCTCCGCTGAGAAGGACCTGTGTCTGTCCAACGCAGAGAAAGGAATGCTGGGTAAGAGAGTTCATGATGGCCAATATAAATAGGTTTTTTCACTTTTTTTGGGTTATTTTTTCTTCTTTTTTGCTTTATCTTGACCACAATATTCAGTCCACGTAGTCCTTCGGCTAGCTACAGGGATAAACAAATTATTATCAACATCAATCAATTGTACCTTGAATTATTAACCAACTACAACATAATATGTAAGAAGAAAGTTGCTGACATCGTTTTAGAATTAATTTATTAAAAGTATGACGCAATTAGTTCCATGAGTTATTGAAGAAAAGCCGACATTGCCTACATTGAAGTGGAAGTTTAAAAAGGTACTTAAAAGCAGTAAAAGTTAGCACTAAACACTACTTTATACCCAATAATATATTTCATTTCTACTTAATATGAGCACATCTAACATGCAGGATTGACAGCTTCAAGGGGAGCCATACTCGTTTTAATTAATCTTGTGCTATAGGTTCCATGATTATTCACTTGATCCAGATCATTGTAATGCTGCATGGGACACCTGGTTAACAAGGGCTAGATTAAACAAAAACATACATAAAGACGAACACACACATATCCACACACAAACACACACACACACACACACCACACCCACACCCACACACACACACACACACACACACACACACACACACACACACACACACACACACACACACACACACACACACACACACACACACACACACACACACAGTCAATAAGTTTATAGTGGAGTGGCCAATATATCATCAAATAAGCACTGTCTAATTAGCTAATGGTATTACACGGAGGGAGAAGTGATTCAGCTGTTTTCGTTTGTGTGTGTGTGTGTGTGTGTGTGTGTGTGTGTGTGTGTGTGTGTGTGTGTGTGTGTGTGTGTGTGTGTGTGTGTGTGTGTGTGTGTGTGTGTGTGTGTGTGTGTGTGTGTGTGTGTGTGTGTGTGTGTGTGCGTTGGAAGGCTGAGGGGGAAGGACCTGATGTTGCATGAAGATTATGTGGGAAAAACAATTCTGAGATGAGATTTTCTGATTAAACTCGACCCCCTTTTTGACTGTAAGCCATCGGACCTCCTATGAGCACACTACGCGCGTGCGCACACACACACACCCCTCCTTCCCTCACCCGTGCACTAGAAGCACTGAGCTCGTGTGTGTGG
>OLKM01002933.1:0-35000 GCA_900291075.1 Melanogrammus aeglefinus | reverse complement strand
GCTTCTATTTTTTTACAACATCCAACAAGTGTTGTCCTACTGCAAGCTGAATGCATGCGGTGTGTTTCAGGTGACCCACATCAAGGCTCCCAAGACGGCTGAGGACGAGTTCATCGAGATCCAGAGTGCTACCGGGACCGCCTATACAGCGCTGGGCCGTCCGCTCTGCCACACTCTGCAAACTAGTATGTACTACACACGCACACAGGCACACACACACACAAAAAAACACACACATACACACACATGCATGCACGCACACACGCACGCGTGCGCGCACACAAACAAACACACACATACACGCATGCATGCACGCATGCACGCACACACGCACGCATGCACGGCAGCACGCATGCATACACACACGCACACACACACACACACACACACACACACCACACACACACACACACACACACATACACACACACGCACACACACACACACACACACAGCACACACACACCACCACACACACACACACACACACACACACACACACACACACACACACACACAGCACTCTATAATCTGCATTACAGAATCCTTGACAGGAAATGGGGTCCTGGGAGACATTACTTCAATGATAAGGAAAACATAATTCTGTCTCATAGGAAGTTCACATCCATTAACATTAAGCAACATAAAATGGAAATTTATATTATACGAATATACAAAACCTGGGATTACAGCTCCATATGGGATTAGTATTATTTTGCTCTGTTGGTTTGTTAATATGAATATCTGTTTAGCAAGGAAACTGGGAGCAGTTGATTGTATTCCGCTCAGGTGTATAAGGAAATACTTTAATACATTTAATCCTAACCAGTTCTGCTTTAGTGATCTCCATATGTTACCCCAAGGTGCTAAAGAACGTCGCGTCTCTTCTGTCGGCTGAGCTGAAGATCACCACTCTCTTCCTCGCCATTATCTGGTTCTGTATGGCTTTCAGGTGAGCGTCTATCTTAGCCGTGATACACCACATACAGGGCTTGGACATCAAAATGCACCATGGGGTAATTTGGTGGTCGATACTCCATAAGAGTCCTGCCATATTGAGAGGACTCATGAGATTTGTAGAACTTTGAAATCCAAAGAGCAATGTAAATATGACGTAACCTAGGCTACATGATAATTCTGTCTTGCATGAGAAATGCTCTGGCAGTTCTAAACGCATCAAAGTCTCCTCAAAATGACAAATCCTTTCACAATTGTTTACTATACAATGACCCAAAAAACATTACAACCAACACCATAACTACTGTTAGTGCACCGTCATTGCGATGCAATGTTTGACATACAAGCCCTGCACGGCAGCACCTGATGTTTAGCTCATGGGGGGCATTTAGGGCTAGGCTGAATTACCCATGATGCCACCTGGTTAATGTGTTCATTAACTATTTTTCACTGTTGTGTTCCAGTTACTATGGTCTGTCCGTGTGGTTCCCTGACATGATCAAACATCTTCAGAATGAAGAGTATGAAGCAAGAGTCAAAGTGATCACCAGGGTGGGAGGTCCGCCCATCCTACAGGGACAGCCTTCAACATAGAAGATACAATGCTAGACACCCAGCAACACAGACTTTATCCATTAAAAAGTTCAAAGCTCATGTACAGAGCATTACCCACTTTTAGCATTGAGCCTTTGAATAAAATCAATCTCCATTTAAATTGTGTCTACATCTATATTGACCTTTGCTTGGCTAATGACTAAAATGTCAGAGTGTGCTGCAGCTAAACCCAAAATGCTGTCAACGTGACTGATTCTTTCCTTTCTCTATCAAGGTGTTCCATGGAGAGCGCGTGGAGCGATTCCGTTTCAACTTCTCTTTAGAAAACCAGATCCACAGAGAAGGAGAATACATCAGAGATGAGTAGGTCTCGCTGAAACACAGAGAGGAGCCACGTCAAAAGCCTGAAGGGCCCCGATAGTCTTACAACAAACTCCAAAGTGGCGTGTTCGCATCGACTGTTGAGCACGGTGATGTCGTTAGGGACCAATAGAGTCCCTACGGTGTGTGGACTGTATGTTAATAGCACCAGGAGTTACTCCATAGCCGTCTTATCCATGCTCGAGCAGTCCATACCAATACGCATTCTCCCACACAATCTCAGCAAGACTTGTTTCAAAGGGGTTCAACTTGAAATAAACCCAGAGAGGGATGTAATAGTCCACATGTTTAAAGACACCAGTGACTTAGGTCACCGTTCATCTGATGTTGTTGACCAGCTTAACGCAGCAGTGTTCTGTGGGACTTGTGGGAAGGGTTGACTAGCCAACACCGCGCCATATAGACTCCCAATAGGGCAATGGAAGCAGAATGCGGGGCATCGCTTGGGTCTCGAACCGGCGACTTTCTCTGTGCGAACACACCATTTTGGATTCAATTTTAAGGTTATCAGGGCCTTCACATTCAATAATATACCAGGGAAACCCGAGCTCAGAGCGATCTGCAGTACTGGGGATAACTACGGTAGGTGACATAGTAAATCATTACCTGAGTCATTTGTGTGTAATCCGTGTGCACAGGGCTGATCGTTTCAAAGTCAATCTTTCCTTTGATATGTGTCATCCGGAAATATTTGGGGAATTTTCTGTTCTTTCATAGAAATAGTGTACATACAGACCAATACATATTCCCTGTACAGTGCAGCCATCTATTGTTTATACACGTTTGATGTTATTCGGTATACTATATATACAGCCTATATATACAGTATCAATATGTCTATGTATCTATGTATATTGTTCAAGCTAATACTCCATTCTGGTATACAAAATATCTAGTTGTATACAGTATTACGACTGTATATGCTGAAACTTCTATGCTATGCACGGAGGAAATGGACAAAAATGGGCCTTTCTACATCCCCCCTAGTATTATTTTTAATATGGAAAGGAGCATTCCACCACATTCTGATCACAATGCCTTTTCGAACTAGGATCATTTCCATAGCAATGTCCAAGATGGTAAAGGCTATTTGGGTTTACCAAATAGTTACCATCGTCACACCTGGAAGGCCCCATTCTGTCCATTCTATATATTCTAGTGCTACGAGCATCATAGAAGTAAACGTATCCTTGTACGTTTCTCTGTCTGCCTGCCTGTGTGTGTGTGTGTGTGCGTGTGTGTGTGTGCGCGCGGGTGTGTGTGCGTGTGTCCCTTTGTGTGTGTGTCTCTCATCCCATCCTAATAGGTTCATCAACATAGAGATCAAGTCAGTGACGTTTGAGGACTCTCTGTTCGAAGACTGTTACTTTAAGGACATCAGGTCCAGCAACACAGTGTTTAGGAACTGCACCATCAGATCCACTGAGTTCATCAACACAGGTAGGTGGTGGTGGTGGTGGTGGTGGTGGTGGTGGTGGTGGTGGTGGTGGTGGTGGTGGTGGTGGTGGTGGTGGTGGTGGTGGTGTCAGCGTCTAAAAAGCACTGTAGCTTCTTCTTTCTTTGGCAGGTCTCAGGATAGTTATGGAAACTCGATTTGAGTGCTCTCTACTTGATCCGTCTCATCTTATATATCTTCTTATATATCTTATATATTCTTATATAGATTATAGATGGCATAGATATAATATATGCTAATATATATGAATATATATATATTAGTATTGTCTTTCAAGGCCTGTGTTTGTATATATCACGTGTTATTCTCTTTTTCATTGTTTTAACAACCACCGAGAGGCAGAACATGTCAGTGTACTGTACTGTAGATAGTCCTCTATCCGTCATATGGCCTCGTACCCTATCATACATCCTGTATAGTATCTAGACTCTAGTACCAGCCACCATTCCCGCTTCCTGCTCTGTCCAGACCTGTGGAAGGACAAATTCATCGACTGTAAATTGGAGAACGTATCCTGGCACGAAGACAGACGAGGCTGTCACCTTGACGCGGTGGAGGAGAACGATGTCCTCATTTACCTGGTCAGCTTCCTGGGCAGCCTGGCCGTGTTGCCGGGCAACATCGTGTCGGCCCTGTTCATGGAGAAGGTCGGCCGGGTGAAGATCATAGGTGATCCGACTGCCACACGTAGACTGATCTGCTCTATCTGTTGTTGTATTTTAATACAGACATGTGTCGTTGGTTTTGACTGGTGTCCAAGGAGCGTTCAGCCAAAACGATGTATGCATGGTGAGGGGGGGGGGAAGCTCCCTCACCATGAAACCTTAGTTTATCCTGGGAAACACTAGGATTGTACAACTTAAAGCGAGAAGGTGATGGGGAGTGCGCAGTGATGGGGAGCTCTCATGCTTTACGGAAGCGCAAAATCAGTACTTTTTTGCCGTGCCTCCCAAGCGGTGACCAACCTCCCTCTCCCCCCCCCCCCCCCCTGCAGGGGGCTCCATGTTGGTGTCGGCGGGCTGCACCTTCCTGCTCTTCCTGAGCTTCAGCCAGGCCGCCATCATCGCCATGCAGTGCCTGTTCTGTGGCGTGAGCGCGGCCGCGTGGAACGGCATCGAGGTGGTCACCGTGGAGCTGTACCCCACCTCCAAAAGGTACCACGCATCCGCCAGGCTGGGTCAACCCTCAGATATCAATATGGGTGTATATATATATATATATATATATATATATATATATACTGTATATATATAGAGATATGTAAAAGGTAGGCTGTGACGTTTAGGGAAGGTAAACGGTGAAAGAGGGCGGGGTTAGGCTAGGTTTCTTGTTTTGTTGCAGTGATTTTGAAGGGAAAGTAATAAGCGAGTGCACAGAGCATTCAAAAAATAAATCAATGCACACTACTTATCCACTTCTACCACCGACCTTTGGTTGACACTAAGCAGTGGTCAATAAGGTACAGCCAGTCCGGTTCTAGATTCATTAGATCTTTATCACCAAACTCCCGCTCTATCAACCTCTTCACTCAGCCACATCCACCCCAAATACATCACTTTTGCAATTTTTAAACCTAGCGTCCACACTACCCTGGCGTTCTCATACCCCTTGAACTGCTGATTACCCCGTTTCAGATTGAAAGCTGATTGCTTTTTCATCTTAAAGGGGCTGGAGCAGAGGCTTTTGAGAACGATGACGGAGATAAGCAACAAGAGTAGAGCAGCAGGGTAGCCTGCTTCCTGTTCACAGCGGCACGGCCATGCCCAGTGGACGGTCACGGTCACGTGAACGTACTTCAGTCGTGCATTATTGACGGAAATTATTTCTGAAACGATGCCAAAACTGAGACCGTTTTAGTTTTAAAACAAAACAAATGTGGATGCTGCCTAACTCACTCCCCTATGGCCTTCCTAAAAAACAATTTGGGATCTGCTAAAACAAAAAAAACACTTGAATTGAATTGAGGAATTGTTGTAATCCCTGGCCTACCTGTCTCTGTGGTTTCCTAGGGCCACCGCGTTCGGCCTGTTGAACGCCATGTGCAAGTTGGCGGCCATCTTGGGCAGCTCTATCTTCGCCAGCTTCGTGGGCATCACCAAGGTCATCCCCATCCTGCTGTCCTTCGTCGCGCTCATCTGCGGCGGGCTGGTGGCACTCAAGCTGCCCGACACCCGCGAGAAAATCCTCCAGTGAGAAAAGCATTGGGGGGGGGGGGGGGGGTGCTTGGACTGCATCAGAACAGGAGAGGGAGACGCAGGTGGGTGGTGTGTTTCATGTCTAGAGAGAGGAGGGAGAGAGAGAGAGAGCCCAAGACGTGCAAGTTTCAAATTGAACACCCCCTCCCCCGCAAGAAAGAACAAATACAACTAAAACATATAAACATCGAAAACTGCTGATTTGATTTGATGGTATTATTCCATTGTGGTGCGATCAGTTGTGGCAATCAAAAACAGGAAACTTGAAGCTGGGTTTGCAATATGATATTTCATAAAGTCTGTTTTTGCTGCGTCAGAAACGTTTGTGTGCGATTCAGGAGCTACTGAGTGTGTAGATGTTGAGGAGGAACCCTGAAAGTTTAATAAGAAACACTAATTCAATGAGAACAGAAATTATGAAAGAGGATATTGACGGAGCTGGGAAAAATGAATAAGAGAGTAGATTCATGGCACCATTAATACAGAAGAATATGAATTTGACTCAATGATATATTCATTATTAACGTGTCCTCATTAAAACCACGAAGCCATATCCCGGAGGCTGAGGTTTGATAACAACGAGCCCATGCTGATCCCATTGTGAGTTGAATGGAGGATGAACGATATGACAAAGTAGATAGTGACATGATGTTATGGAGGGACAATTCTAGTCCGGATGACTTCATGTTTCAATTTCTGACTAAATGTCATCATGGAGTATATTAAACTCATAGTTTATGACACAAAGACAGGATTTCCGCACTGCATCCACAAAACAAGCGTCTTTCAATTGGTTTTATTATTATTTAAAGTTGATGGATTTTAGATATTTTTTAGAGCGTGCTCAGATACAATGAGCTGGACATTGGGCCTATGGTTTACATGATGGAATGGACATTTAGGTCACCTAAATGTGAATTGATATGTTATGAAAGTAGCCAGCTACTATGAAAGTAGCTAGTGTATAAGAAGTGGTCACTTTAATTTATTTTCATTGACAATTCACTTTGGTTGTGTGCACCATTGTCAATTATTATAATATATATTTTTAATATTATCACATTGAACGTCCATTATTTAATTTAAAATATGACTGAAACTTGGTTTAGGGCCAATCTTCATATATCTATATTGTCTATGTCTGTTTTTGTCTGAAGTGGGTTATGCTGTGGTTTTGAGTATTATGGTTAGCAATGGGGCTAAGCATTTTAATGAATAACTAATATCTCTATTTTGAGTCAGTCCATTCAGTTTTAACTTTTAAGCATAATACATTCCAATGTTAGCAGTGTTTATGTTGACTATTTGAGCCCATGTCAACCCCTCCGTGATATGGTTAACCTGTTCCATTATCAAAATCTTAATTTGGATTTGCTTACATATCCCTCTCTCTTTTTGTACTGTCAGCTAAATTTATTTTTTTCTTTGAAGAAAATAAATTAAGAATTATTTTCTTCAAAGAATTCAAGAAATCGATGAACAACATGAGACCACGTTTCCATCCGACCGACTGCATGTTTGTGATGTGACTAACATGTGGTTTCCTTACGGCTAATCATATCTTATGTAAATGCTTGTGCTTGTTCTTATAACACCTATGTGTTGAAACTCAACGTTAAGGGACAAGATGGTTTCTGACCTTAATTTTGCAGACGTCTGACCTTGCGGGCGAGTGAATCAATCAGACTGATCAACAGGCTCTAAACACTGCATAAAAAACAACAATCAATTTGGCCAATGCCTTAAGAAACTCAAAATCAAAGCTTCTGTGACACAACAACTGTGACGCATTGCTGGTCTGTATAAGGATGGCACAAACAGTGTTTATAACCTGATAAGAAATGCAATCAAGCTGTTGTTTACACAGCTATTTAGTTAGCTTGGAGCAATAAGTATAGGGTTAGAGGAGTGTAGAGTGTAAAAAGAACATTAAGGACATTTCCCAAACTCTTTTGGCTCATATGTTAGCTAAATATAACTAAAGATTATCTTTTGACGCATGGAAGAAGTGTTGTGTGTTTTTCATGCTCGGCCGTTGCAATATCCTGGTGTACCCTTGTATCAACATCTTCTACGAGTGGCTCTATCTTACCTCTGTGTGGAAACAGAGGGTTTTAATTAGGTCCGCCATCACTGCAGTTCTCTGCCGGTGTAAAAGACCGTTTGAGCAACTGAATGAATTGTTTTCCTGCTTTCACATTACTGTCCTTCACTGGACTGGCCTCACTTTGCTGGGATTAAATCTGTGGAGGCTAAAATGATGTATGTATTTATTGACAAATGTCTTTGTTGTTTTTTTGGGGGAAACCCTGTTCCTGAGTAATGTTACTCTGTGTTGAACTGTCTGACAGAAGGAAAGGAAAAAGCTTTCTGCCTCTTCCACTACCCATCGTTCACTACCCATTTAGTTACAGGTGGAACAATGCATATGCCTCTGTGTCTCTTATCTCCTCTACTGGGCTAAATACGATCTTGAATGACAAGGGGAGGAAAGTGTTTATGATTCTTGTCAGGATTAATGCTTATCAGCAATTTCCTTAAAACGGGGGGAAAAAACTACATTGGCGCACTCTCTGGCGATTTTTAAGAACCGGTGTTGAATTTTACCGACAGCTACACTACAAAAAGATAACGCGGGTAACACAAATGATGTCTCCATACGGGGCTATAAGTTACCGCTACTTTTCCTCCACCGAATTTCTCCTGGACAATTGTGTGTGTTTGTCGACCATATAGCTTAACAGGGTTTAAGGGGTGATGTCTTCACAGCACTCCTCCCCTCTCACCTCCTACTAATGCACAAGCAACGCTACAGAGATCCAAATGGACACACTAATGATTCAAGAATCGTATGGGAGTGCATGTTGATATTTTGTTATGGCAAAGAAAAGAAAAATAAGTCAGAATCAACCCCATAAGCGTCTCTTCAACGTGTGAATAATCAGTTGGTTTTGTCTGCTTCTCAGTGTCTTTAATCGACCACTAGAGCGCTGGTCCAAGCAACAGCTGATCAATTCAATGTGTATTTTGGTATATATGTATCGATTTGCTTTTTTCTGTGTGTTTTCATTGGTTTGGACCTTTGTTGAGGCATCAGTTAGGAGAAACAAAAAGCCATATTTAGTTCTTTTTTTATATTTTGTATTTATGAACTGTGTGGTTTTGGGTTGTTTCGTTTGTGGAAAAGAATGAAATCTGTTTGTGTCAAAGGTTTACTTTTTGGTGTTTGGTTCATGTGTATCTGTGGCTGTGAAAATAATAAAACTGATTATAAAGAACACGGAAGAGTTACGTTTTGTTATTTCACCAAATCCTATTACTTCATACAACATGACAGCCAGACCATGAGATTCTCATCACAACTACACAAAAGTCACTGTTCAATACCTGTAAGAATCTCATTAGATTGGATTCTTCTTGAACAACACAATATATTGTCTTCCAGGGAAGAAGAAAGTGAGAGAAACTACAACCAAGATAGAGGAATTCTAACCCTGCTGTAGTCCTGTGTTGGACCCAATAGACTCTATTTCCGATATTTGATCAGCTTTTAAAAACACAGGCTACCACTTTCAAAACCAAATACATATTCATATAAAATGTTATTGAATTAAATACAATTATGAAGTTAACACATATGTCAATGAAGGCTTTAATACAATCGGTAGAGATGGTATCACAATTTGTACTGATTTATATTAGGATACAGCATCACTTTTGTTTTGAGTGGCCATTTTTAAATAGTGTTATATGTGTTATTTATTGACGCATTTGTATAACCTCTAACACCAACATCATTTATAATCGATGGATGGATGGATGGATCTCTCTCTCTCTCTCTCTCTCTCTCTCTCTCTCTCTCTCTCTCTCTCTCTCTCTCTCTCTCTCTCTCTCTCTCTCTCTCTCTCTCTCTCTCTTCTCTCTCTCTCTCTCTCTCTCTCTCTCCTCTCTCTCTCTCTCTCTCTGGTGGTGTTAGTGGGCTTGTGTCTGGTTGGTGAACCACTGGAGGACATCCTGTTTATTCTGCTGTAGCCAGAGGATGTTAGCCTGAGTCCTCTCCAACGCCTGATTCAAGGCCAGCTCCGCTGACCCGAATCCAGTAGCTGAATGTTTCTGCTTAAACTCTACAAGCTAGAGAGAGAGAGACAGAGACAGAGACAGAGACAGAGACAGAGACAGAGAAGAGAGGAGAGCAGAGAGAGAGAGAGAGAGAGAGAGAGAGAGAGAGAGAGAGAGAGAGAGAGAGAGAGAGAGAGAGAGAGAGAGAGAGAAGACATTAACCAGGTTTTGGAGGTCACAGCCCAGAGAGGAACTGAGGGGAAGGTGTGTGTACATGACAAACCTGCTGCAGTTCCTCCGCGGTCGAGAACCTTGTGGTGACTCCACTGATCAGAGCAGCAAAGTTGAAGGAGCCCACGCCGTATCTGATGAAATGGAAAAACAGTTTCACTAAGACACAAGCAGGGAAAATATCTAGCAGGAGTTAATAACAACGGGACCATCGGCAGTGATTGGTCATGAGTGAACACCGTTACTAGGTAGGCTGAGATGAGGTCATGATTTTGATTGTTTTTCCGTTCTACAAAAACACATCATCATGTGCACGCCAGCTCCCGCAGTGAGAAGAACAAGAGCATGAAAAGAAGAACAACCACAAGACAAAGAGAAAAAATATGGAGTTTTTGGACAGAGAATCTGATAAGGCAATATCTGAAACAAGTAACAAAAACACAGCCATCTATCTGAAGCACCTCCCACCCACTCTCGCCTCTAAACCCCTGAAACTGACAAAGGTATTGCTCCCCTGAAGTCAAGCCCTCTTTCTCTCTTGTCAAGAATGAAGATTTGGAAGACCCAGTTCCAGGAGTTCTGTCTAGAGAGGAGAACACCCGGGACTAACCAGAATGTGTCCTTACTGGGTGTAGATGTAATTCCAGTTGTCCCTGACGAAGCCCCAGGCCAGGTCTTGGCCCTCTCTGTTGCCAGCGATGGAGGTGATGACGGTGGTGGCGTCCTGCTTACGGATCATAGCCGGCTGCAGAGTGTAAGACAGAAACCTGCAGGAACACAACACAGGTCGACCCTCTTTTTATACCTGCTGAGGTGTGAAATACACAGTCTAACGCATGCTCGCACCCACACACACAAGCACACACACACACACACACACACACACACACACACACACACACACACACACACCACACACACACACACACACACACACACACACACACACACACACACACACACACCTCTCCAGTAGCCTCTTGTTCAGGGTGCAGGTTAAAGCCGACAAGAGTTGGCTGGCATCACTGGCGAGGGTGGCATATTTGAACTGCTCCCAGCCAAACTCCCACTCTGCAGCGCCCCCTGCTGCCACGGCACTGCAGTACACCACCAATCGCAGGTTGGGATGGATCCTGGGGGAATAAGGACAAGCAATGGAATGACTCGATATACAAATCATTATATCACAAACCGGGAGTTATCTACGTGTTCTGTTAAAGGAAAACCGGAACAAACCCTTGAACACCTTATTCCAGATGAAAGGGGATGTACATAGCAGTGCTAAATCTCGACTTCAATGCCAAAGTAAAATATATATAAAATACATCAATCAAATCAGATTTTATGACAACACCTCCCTAAATCATATTGTTGTGAGGGGGAGTTGCTAGTGCAAGGGACTAATCCTGACCAATGATACAGCCCAGCCTGTAAAAGGAGAAAAGGTGTCCCAAGTACCAAGTGTAGGGGCGGGGTTTGGCCTTCCTCTAATGACTTGAAGGCACTCTTCACACACAATTCAAACATACACAGGTTTTGGAGAAAGACACACAAACAGACAGACGGACGGACGGACGGACGGACGGACGGACGGACGGACGGACGGACGGACGGACGGACGGACGGACGGACGGACGGACGGACGGACGGACAGAGGGACAGACAGAGGGACAGACAGAGGGACAGACAGACAGACAGACAGACAGACAGACAGACAGACAGACAGACAGACAGACAGACAGACAGACAGACAGACAGACAGACAGACAGACAGACGGACAGAGGGACAGACAGAGGGACAGACAGAGGGACAGACAGAGGGACAGACAGAGGGACGGAGAGAGGAGTCTACTGACGTATTGTGAGTAGCATTGTCCATCCACTGTCTGAACAAACTGGTGGTCAGGTTTTGGCATTCCTGGAGTCCAGTACTGCAGGCCAGGCTGAGAGCATTCACCTGGTTGTACCTGATATGGGACCAAATATAGGAAGGAGGTCATAGCGTTGCACTTCTCCATCACACACAAATTCACACACTCTCTCTCTCAGTCACAATCACACAAACACACACACACACACACCACACACACACCACACACACACACACACACACACACACACACACACACACACACACACACACACACACACACACACACACACACACACACACACACACACACACACACACACACACAACACACACACACACACACACACAAACAAACACACTCACTTGTCTGTGTGTCCCTCTGGGACGTTTGTCCATCCTGATGTGTTATTGAAGTGCAGGTAGAGGGGAGTAACCAGACTCCTCATGTAGTCCTGGCAGTGAAAATCCAATGAAGTTTATGCAACACAGCTCATGAAGGCACAATTGTGACGCAGGTCACACACACACACACGGACACACACAGTTATTGTGCTACCTGCATTGGCCCGTAGACATCAGTGCGGTCCAACATGAGGTAGTAGTATTGCATATTGTCCAGTGCTGACTGCCAGGGGATGTATTCTCTCTCTGCAGACAGATAGACGGTGGTCTGTAGGGCCTGGGTGCTAGGCACTATGGCGGCTCTAGAGAGAGAAGGAGTCACGTTGTTTACACCATTCAAGTAGACTGCTGGAGATGGACCAGGTCGAGGACAGAATCACAATGCCTTTTGAAGAAAAACAAGCACGGCGAATACAAATAATACTATTTTTAGATTATGTTGGTTGTATTCTTATTGCAGATATGTTTTCTGTACATAAATGTCTTCAGATGCAAAGCACGCGCACACACACACACACACACACACACACACACACACACACACACACACACACACACACACACACACACACACACACACACACACACACACACACACACACACACGCAAGCACACGCACACACACGCATACACACAGACAAACACACACACCTGGCTGTGCGTAGTTTGAGATTATTGTGCAATGTATAATAAATGTGTAATAAGATGTTGTCCACCAAGGAGCAGCACCATCCCATTGAAGTAACACCACAATGTTTGACAGAAACACACACACACACCCACCCACACATGGACATCAATAGCTATGAGGAGGATTTAGTCATTGTAGCCCAACCTGGTGAGGCAGAGCGGTCCTACCTGGCCAGGTTAAAGGCGTCGTCCACCAGCTGGGCCCTATTGATCAACGGGATAACCTGTCAAACACACGTTCATTCAAGGTTTTGCAATTATTCCAGTAACACGGAAAGACGAGTTAAAACGAATGAGTCACCTGCAAAACCCAATAAAATGTGTGATTAGTTTTGAGCCGCATTCATTAACGCACCAATGAATGATTGATTAATCAACACGGCCACACACCTGGTGGTCAGTCTTGAGTTGACCAATGAGCTTGTCCCAGTTCCCACGATCGTAGTGGACCCGGTAGTAGCCGGTCACGTCGATGTTGGCCAGGACCCATTCGTCACCGGCCGTCTTCATATCCGTGTTGACCTCTGAAACAGAACGAGAGACAACTCAATCAGGAGAGCTTTGTTGAATGTTATTAACTTTTATAAAGAGGTTAATAGATCATACCAGTGAAGCAGTCTGAGGAGCAGTCTGAGATCATGTGGAGTAGTAGTATCAACCTAATCAAAATGTATTGTACTTGGAACGGTGACACGCAAAATCTATACATTTTTTTTAATACCTGTGCTGGTCATTAACCACCGGAGGTCTTTCTGCGGCCCACTTGACTTCATCCACCTGATTGGGATCAGCCACTCATAGCTGGGGGGAAGAACATGAATCATTCAGCCATTCACTCAACCTGCAAGTATAAGCCTTAGTAATTTAAGATAAAGTAAATATGATGAAGTGGTGAAGGAAGGAAGATAGGATCACACTTGATTCGTTGTGCGAGCAACATGGAAGGGTTACAGCAGCAATTAGAAAAGAGCAATGGAAAATCATGATGAGGGAAGGAAGGAAGGAAGGAAGGAAGGAAGGAAGGAAGGAAGGAAGGAAGGAAGGAAGGAAGGAAGGAAGGAAGGAAAGGAAGGAAGGAAGGAGGAGGGAAGGGAAGGGAAGGAAGGAAGGAAGGACGAAGGAAGAGAAGGAGGAAGGAAGGGAAGGAGGGAAGGAAGGAAGGAAGGAAGGGAAGGAAGGAAGAGAAAGGAAGGAAGGGAAGGAAGGAAGGAAGGAAGGAAGGAAGGAAGGAAGGAAGGAAGGAAGGAAGGAAGGAAGGAAGGAAGGAAGGGAGGAAGGGAGGAAGGAAGCATGAAGGACAGATCGATCAGAGTGAGGGAGTGAGCAGGCGCCCTTCACGGTGCGGGGGTGGCTGCGTACTGATATGGTGATGTCAGGTTGGGCGCTGGGCTTAGCAGGAAGTGCTCCTGGGAAACGATACCCGTGGTGGTGTCCACGGTAACAACGGGGAAGCCCATCTGGAGCACCCAGCGGTTCATGATGTCTTGGACCGTACCCGGTAGGACCACTCCGTTGAGCTCCACCGCCTGTCAGCCACAGCAGGCACAACGCAGCTCTGACATGTACCACCATGTGTGTATCATCCACATTGACACGGGTGTGAAATGCTACATTTCAAAGCGCTTTACAATATTCACCCATTCATGCACCTATTCACACACCGACGGCGGTGTCAACCATGCATGGCGACATCCAGCTCGTCAGGAGCTGCGCAAGACAGGTGAATTGTCTTGCTCAGGGACATCTTGACGCTCGAACTCGAACTAGCAACCTTCCCGTTACCAGGCAACACTCTCTGCCTCCTTAGCCACATGCCGCCGTGAATAACACAAACAGCGGTAGAGCTTCAAGTGTGCCTTGAAAGTCCTTACCTTTTGAAGATGCTCCCACAAGTCTGTCCCTACTGTGTTGCCGTAGGCAAAGTGATTCAGGTAGCTCTGGAAACAAAACAAGCAATGGTACTTTAGGAGTAGGATGGACCTTAATGGTCTCTGCAGGAACAGAGAGGAAGGACAGACAATGGAAGCACACATGAATAGTTAAATACGTACATTGAGTCCCTGGACAAACACCTTCTCTGAGAGCATGTCTGACAACATCCTCAGTACTGCGGCACCCTGAAGACAAAGGAGGGGGAGAAGGATAGCAATGGAGGGAGAGGGGGAAGAGAACGTTTGATGGCGTAAACAAAACAGACCAGGGGGCGATCGACTTTGAGCTTAATATACACCAGTTTAATTTAGCGTAATCAAGCTGCTATTCAGCCGAAAAACCGCTATGGTAACAAAAATATTTATATTTTGTAAAAGCTCATTTTCAGTTCAAAGTGCTCAATAATTTTATGTCAGGTTGTGTACATTTCTTCATGTTTTACCAAGTTAGGAAATGGCCCTAGTCTAATATGATATATGCGGTGGATGGTGTACCTTGCTGTAGGAGATAGCGTCAAACTGTTCTCCGATCTGGTGGGGGAGAACAATGCTGTCCTCAGGGGAGGACAGGGGATGGGAGGAGGCCAGGGCATCCACGGCAAACACCCTGTGGATGTCATCCAGAACTATCAAGTCTTTCTGGGATGGGGAAGACAGAGAGTGAGAGAGTGAGAGTGAGAGTGAGAGAGAGAGAGAGAGAGAGAGAGAGAGAGAGAGAGAGAGAGAGAGAGAGAGAGAGAGAGAGAGAGAGAGAGAGAGAGAGAGAGAGAGAGAGAGAGAGAGAGAGAGAGCGAGAGAGAGAGAGAGAAGGTGGTTAGGATCGATTGCTGCTGATTGTCTTTTCACACCAACGAAATTTCTTCCATATTTACCACCCATGCAACACCTGACATTTGACACTGACACATGGAATTCCATGCCTCGTTGAGTCCCTCAAGGAGGCAGTGATTCCCTCTATATTAGAGACTGCCTCAGGTAGTTCAAACAGGTGGGTTACCATGTCTGGCTGTAGGCTAACTCAATCATGCTAACATTGTGTTGAATAGAGCTTATATTATATATATTTGCTAAGTGCTATGCCATTAGACGTATGCTATAAAGTACATTGATTTTGTGAAGCAATACGTTTCGTGGAAGAACCGTGGTCTAATTACAGCCTAGTCTAGGGAAACGTACTGTTCTGAACAAACATTATTTTCTATTTGACCCAAAACCAAAAAATATTACTCATGTCTGCGGCATGCCCAAGTGCAAGTACTCCTATAATACATGAAATAATCAGCAAAATAGATGTTTGTATCAGAGGGTAATTGAGGTTCAGAGTTTGTTTTGGGTGAGCCACAAGCAAACATTCAGACAGAGAGAACCAGAGAGTTTTTATATATTTGCAATTTTATATTCTACTTTTTGATATCTTTCAGCCTAATTTTTAGAGAGAGAGAGAGAGAGAGAGAGAGAGAGAGAGAGAGAGAGAGAGAGAGAGAGAGAGAGAGAGAGAGAGAGAGCGAGAGAGAGAGAGAGAGAGAGAGAGAGAGAGAGAGAGAGAGAGAGAGAGAGAGAAGAGAGAGAGGGAAGAGTGAGAGGCAAGTAGAGCGAGAGAGAGAGAGAGAGGAGAGACAGGAGAGACGCGATGAGAGCGAGACGCAGCGAAGTGAGAGAGCGAGTGAGAGAGAGAGAGAGAGAGAGAGAGAGATAGAGAGAGAGAGAGAGAGAGAGAGAGAGAGAGAGAGAGAGAGAGAGAGAGAGAGAGAGAGAGAGAGAGAGAGAGAGAGAGAGAGAGAGAGAGCGAGAGCGAGAGCGAGTGAGCGTTCAGACTCACCACTCTCCAGGAGGGTTCAGCCTTGTCTGCGCCCAGGTAGGAGACGTAGGAGGCGAAGCCTTCGTTGAGCCAGACCTCATTCCACCACTTCAGAGTCACCAGGTTTCCAAACCACTGTTCCAACCCATTGTTATTATGATGATTTTGCGATCATTTGATATCGATGATGTTTTCTTTATCATTGACATAAGCAATAAAAAACAGGTGGAAGGCTTGAAAGATGGTCTCACCATGTGGGCCAGTTCATGGGCGATGATGGTGGCAGTGGACTCTCTGTTGCGGTTGGATGAGGTTAAGGGGTCATACAGCAGCATGGTCTCTCTGTACGTCACCAGGCCCCAGTTCTCCATCGCGCCAAAATAAAAGTCTGGGAGGGCTATCTGATCTGTGATGCAAAGGTTCAGTTCAGTCCACCTTACAAGATGAGATACACCTGACAACATCTAAACGTTATGGTGATTGTTAATGTTATTTGCGATCATGCAAATACTCTGGGGCGGGATACTGAGCAGTCATTAGTGGAATGTGTCGATACACTAAATGGATCACATTTGCAAAATTAATGTTTATTCAATCAATGAAAGAAAGGATTGCAACCTAGGCGCCAAAACAATTAACTTTGGCTGACGGATGACAGTGGCATAAGAAATAATGTGTATCTTATCGGCTCAACTAGCTAATATGAAGCAAACAAAAACTTTTGTGAGAACATGAAGCACAGGGGGGCTAACCTGACTTGGACAGTGGGTAGGTAATGTTGTAGTACTCTTGGAAAAAGTTCAGTATTGGACCAGTTAAACTCAGAGCATAGTCTCCGTGTCCCTCCTCTATAGCACTCCTACGTGCCCAGATGCGGATCTGCAAGAATAGGAAACGTGAATATTGATAACGGTTGTTCGATGTTCGATGTAACAGCACAGGAAGCAAAGGAATTGCAACGGATGAGCTGGATGTTAAAGGTAGAGGACAGGGTGCCTTCTGGTTACCAGGGTGTCTCCTTGCTGAGCCGACAGGTTGGAGTAGTCACACACGACGAGTGCCAGCAGGTAGGAAGACATGATTTCGGTGGGTTCAAACGTGGTGCGGGTCACATCTACTTCACTGATTCTGGTGTCGGTGACATCTGAACAGAGAGCCGTAAACCATTGTGTGAGGCCTGAATATATCATTGTATGTCGTTATTTATTCAGTTATTTATTTTTTGCGGTATATCCCTTCTCATCCACCACTTGCTATTGATGACATGCTAAAAGATGAATACGGTTTGTATCATTGTGCCTCAGTTTTGGGACACACATTGCCTGTCTCTACACTCATATTTCAGAAGAATACTTCAATGATTGGACTTTTTAAAACCCTTGAGACTTTCAAATGCTTTACGGTTGGATAACAAACGTCAACAACCACCACATTGGAAACGAGGGAAATGTTATTGGAAAATCATTGGGGTTCTGCGGGAAGGACTTGTTGATCGGACCCACTTGTCTCAAAGCCGTTGGAGAGCGCCGTGGTCCCCCGGGGGTGGATCAGAGTGATGTGGAAGACTGCTTTCATGGCAGGCTCATCAAAGCACGGGAACGTCTTTCTTGCGTGAGTCGGATGCATTTGAGAGGTGGCGACAATTCTGAGTAGGGACAAAACGATGGAGAAATGTTTTTTTAGATGAAACAATGCATAAAATTGGAATGAACAAAGACAAGAGTATTAGGAGAACAGCGGACGCAGAGCTAACCCAATAAATCACACGTTCAGGTTCATTCTTTTATTGAACCACCAAGAGATATATGGCCCCATAATTTACTGCTGTGAAACAACTTCCACTGGGTAATAAATAATGCTTTTACAAGGGAAAGTATCATGAGAGTGTTGCTTAGATGAGGGAATAAAACACTTTTGAAAACATTAGGGTCAACGGGTAAAAGAGAAATAAATGAGCAAAGCGATAGAAAAGACGTGTTTGAATAAGCATTATGAAAAAATAAAAGAATAAACATACTTTTTCACTCCGTCCTCGTGGTATTCGCTCCTGTAGAAGCCGGCCAGGTCGTCGGCCAGCTCCCCGGTGAATGCGGTGTACAGTCGGTACCTCTGTCCCTTGACTAGCTTACTGTACAGCTGCAGGACCAGGTACTGAGTGGAACCCTCCAGCCAGGACGACCTGACCCCCGGAGCAAACACGCCGTCTGGGGTAGGGGGGCGATGGTCAGGGTGGGAGAGATGATGATGGTGTATGGGAATGTCATTTTTACTGTTTGAGGAGTAGATCCATGTTATACCTGGAGCACTGACTACGCCAAGTTGTTTGTTCGCCGGAACGGTGTAGTTGAGCCTGTTGGAGTGGATCAGAATGAGATCCGTCTCTTCCACGCACTCAAACTCCACCGTGGAGTTACCTGATAGACAAGATGGAGAGAGGGAGAGAGAGAGGGAGGGAGGGAGGGAGAGAGAGAGAGAGAGAGAGAGACAGAGACAGAGACAGAGACAGAGAGAGAGAGAGAGAGAGAGAGAGAGAGAGAGAGAGAGAGAGAGAGAGAGAGAGAGAGAGAGAGAGAGAGAGAGAGAGAGAGAGAGAGAGAGAGAGAGAGAGAGAGAGAGAGAGAGGAGAGAGAGAGAGAGGAGAGAGAGAGAGAGAGAGAGAGAGAGAGAGAGAGAGAGACAGAGAGAGAGACGGAGAGAGAGCGAGAGAGAGAGAGAGAGAGAGAGAGAGAGAGAGAGAGAGAGAGAAGAGAGGAGAGAGAGAGAGAGAGAGAGGAGAGAGAGAGAGAGAGAGAGAGAGAGAGAGGGAGGGAGGGAGGGAGGGAGGGAGAGAGAAAGAGAGAGAGAGGGAGGGAGGGAGAGAGAAAGAGAGTGAGAGAAAGGGGCCAAGCGGGCAACTTTAACAACCCCCCCAGGATCAGGCTGTGACTGCATTGGTAATTTAAGGACCTAAGGTAGGCCGGATAAATATTCGCTCTGCCTTACTTAACAAACAACCCTATCCTTATCCTAAACCCTATCCTAAATAAAACCCACCTGGATGGGCACACTGTTGACAGCCCAAACTGTTTCATGATACGTTATTGTCAGCTCAGCGTCCTTCTCACCTGTAAACAGATAGAGGCCGTTGGGGTCAGGGGTGAGGCAGGGCCACAGAGTGACGTTGTACTTGAGGGGCTTCAGCGTGGTGGGCAGACGGTGGCTGAGGACCAGGCAATAGAATTTGTAAAAAAAAAAAAAAAGAAAAAAAGACGAGAGGAAAACACAAAGATAACACATAGAACTTGCACTCATGCAAGTAGCAAGCCACGGGCCTCAGCGGTTGAGAACTTCTCTGTGTGGGACATCTGTCGGACTACTGGTCAGCAATGTTCCCCCCGCCCCTCTCGAAAAGCTGAACCCCTGCGACTGAAGCCACAGAAGAAATGCACTTTGGACACGGTTTCCACAAATGCTGACTTGGCAGCAGGCACACCGTGGGGTAAAGGGTGATAAGAGTAATAATATTAACAGTAATAAAAGCAATAAATAGTTGCCAACATGGGACATTTGTAACAATAGCAGTTAATTCAGCCATCCATATCGAACGTTGTGTGAGTGGCCATCATGAATACCAAATCCCACGTGATCCATTATAGACCCATGGCATGTTTTTGCTGGTCTGGCTACATTCCTAATTTCAAGCAATGCATTTACTTTTGAAATATTTTGAGCATATCTCATTTCTGGAAATGAGTCCAAATAATTCTCAGGCTAATGTTTCAATATAGAGTATTCATCCTAGAGCCCCTTATACATGTTCTTCCAGTGATCGTTACTGATTCAACAAATGGGATGACAGAACGTGCAGAGAGAAATGCCGTAGGAACCAAAGCTTTGATCAAATATTACCTGGTCCATGGAGGAATAGAAGCCTCAATGCCAGTGAGGGTAAGGGTCCACAAAGTGACAATCGTTGTCACGGAGACCATGGCTAGAACCACACTGATGGCGCACCACTTGCTGACCGGGCAACACGTATCTACCATACCCATCCTGGAACAGGAATCCCAACGGAGACAAGATGTCAAGCGAATGGAAACCCCAGTTCAAATCATTTAAACAACAGCTACATACAGAGTTAGACTCGCTCTGTTATTACCACAACCCACTGGCATTTAACTACCGGTTTCCTGTCCGTACTGTTGTGACTCCCCAACAGAAATGGTTGATTTATTGTCCAAGGTGGAGATAGCCATCCGTTAATGGAGGGGCAGTAAGAGTGGTTAATGAACTCATATCGCAATTTTATCAGACAGTTGAAGGATAAACAGGTGGCGTAAATCACACTTTTGAGTGTAGGCCTGTAGACAGTTCTCATACAAATGCGCTGCTGTGCGTTATTGACAGAGCAGTGCGTAACATCGGCGTGGGAACTCTTCACATAAAACCAGACGACCTTAGGTTTTCTAATCTCTCTGTTTAGTTTATCACTTTGTTATGTCAGGGCAAAGAGAAACGCCTGAAGGGGAATATTTCTCGAAGTATTTTCTTGTGTGACCTCACATTCTGGTGTATAGAACACATCCAAAAAACCAATGGATTAAAATACAGCATATCTTTATTATTTCCCAAGAGAAAAGTATGTGGAATCAACACAACCTACAGCTACTTTAGCATATGAGAATAATGAGGTTAAAAAAGTGTTGTGTTGCTCTCTTTGTTTCACCGCAAGCCCCTCAAATCCAGTCGATTGGGTAACGAAACAGCAAATGGTAGTTATGAAGTATGAAGTGCTTTATCGGTTTGTCTGTTTGTGTTATAGGTTCAAAATTTGTAGTAGGCTACCTGAATATAACAACGCCCCTTAAGATGCTAAGAACACTTCGCTCTGGTATTCTCTTCAACCAAAACCTGACACAGAAATATTACCCTCAACACCCATATTTTTTATCACTTTATTACATTTTTGTTTTGTTGTTAGTCTTTCATTTCTGTGCAACATGAATGTGGTGCTACAAGCTGTTTTCTTAGCAGGCGACGATTGTGTGTGACTTTATAGTCCCGGATTCTATGCATAATATAAGCTAATGAGAACCAGCCCAAACGCTACTAGATGTAAGGCATGTTATTTTATTCATGCATCATTTTTGGAACTTCTGGTATTGACTTGTTCCTGTGCTTCAGGTTTCTATGACCTGTCACACATGCTGTTGGCAATATTTTCTCTTCAAGCTTTTCTCATTGTTATTATTGACTTGTTATTGTGTTTATTTATCACACCAACAAATATATTAGAATAATTGGTGTGTCTTCTTATACTGTTTCATTTGAAAAAAATAATAATACTACCACTACTACTAATAACTAGAATAGCTATAGGTATCCACATATACTGTGATTAACTTCAAAAATAATAATAATAATAATAATAATAATAATATTTTTTTAGAATAATAATATAAATGTGTTTCTTTCTCAGTTCACAAATGTATGAATCAGGTTTGTAATCAGATTTGATGGTTCCTTTATGGCAGTATGTATATTTTGAGTAGGATACGATATACAGTATGAATGAAGATTTCAGTAGTCATTATAAAGCCCACAAATTATGAACAAACAATTGCAATTATTTACAGATCAAAAATTAAAAGTACAAAAGTTAAATAAGCTGAAGTTTGGTTTCCATCATAAACATTTTCTATAAACAAAAATAAAATGACAAAATAACATCCAAATGTGCATGAGGAGGAGTTCCTTATGGTTTGGAGTTAACCTCAAACCACTGGAGAACCTCTGGTTTGTTCTCAGAGATCCACCTCATGTTTGCTTTGGTTCGCTCAATGGCTTGCTCCACGGCCAGGGTCCCTGAGCCGAAACCCACCGCTGCGTTGTCTTTCTTGAACTGCTCCAGCTTTGACAAAAACAGTATTTGAAGTAAGTACAGGGTTACTGGGTTTGTTTTCTGTTATTTTGTCCAGAAGAACATTTGATATAGTTTGTATATGTGTTTGTGTGATTGTTGTGTGCGTGTGTGTGTTTGTGTGAGCATGTGTGTGTGTGTGTGTGTGTGTGTGTGTGTGTGTGTGTGTGTGTGTGTGTGTGTGTGTGTGTGTGTGTGTGTGTGTGTGTGTGTGTGTGTGTGTGTGTGTGTGTGTGTGTGTGTGTGTGTGTGTGTGTGTGTGTGTGCGTTGCTAAAGCTTGTGCCTGGTGGAGCAATTTAAGAGATTTACATGTGTTCAATATTTTAGATGTGCTTAAAAAATAAATAAATAAACGAACCTGCTGTAGCTCAAACGCAGAGGAAAACCTCTCGGTAACTCCGTTGATGAGGTTGGAGAAGGAAAAGGATCCGCCTCCGTACCTGTGGATAAGGACGACAAGGACGTAAGACAAACTACCAACAGGACTTCCTGTCAACGTTTGTTATGCTTCTGTTACGTCTGTCAATCTCATAACCCTCCCTGGAGGAGGGTCTGCGTTCCGTCTCAAGATTTCTTTCTCGATAATTATGGGCGATTTTTGTACCTACGGGGGTCGGGTCGCATAAGGTGGCCTCTGCTGTGAAGCCCTAACTGGGTCTAAGGGCCATACAAATAACATTGACTGGACAAGATAAGAACCCTTCCTGTTGGTGGGAAACTACCGTTTCACAATCCCATCCCTACAATGGGCTCTAAAACAACGGAATCCTAGGAATCCACATACGGGCGATTTTGAGTCGTTCACTAATTAACTCTCAATTATACAACTACGTCTACATTATTATTTTTAAATAGTTCAATGTGGATTATACTGGCTATTGAAGGTGCAAATGGTCTTTGTTGTTCTCTATATGCTTTGTTAACAGACATTCAAGCAAAACCTCCCGACCCCAGGCCTGAGACCTAAGACCAGGACTTACTGGTTGAAAATGTAGGACCAGCGGTCCCGGATGAAGTCCCAAGCCAGCGACTGTCCAACCACGTTGGAGGCGATGTAGACTATGGTGGATGTGGCGTCTTGCTTGCGGATAAGAGTTGGGTTCAGGGTGTACTCCAGGTACCTGATTGTGGGGAAGGAAATCAAATGGCATCAAATATAATCTAATATATTATAGTACCATTGTGTGCATGCGCATGCGTTGGGAAGGGCCAGTACAACGCTCTATGTATATGCACAACAGTGGTAGCGTCCGGCTGACCTGTTAAGGAGCCACGGTTCTTTTGTGCAGGCGAGTGCCGCCCGCAGTTTTTCAGCCTCAGTAGCAATGTTGGCTTTCAGGAATTGATCCCAAGCAAAGTCCCACTCTTTGGCGCCCCCTGCTGCGATAGCGCTGCAGTACACGGTGGAGCGCAGGTTGGGTTGGACCCTGAAGAAAAGAAAAGCTCACCGTTAGCCTCAGCACACAAGTACTGACCTAAACTATGGAGAGACTATGCAGCTGCTATAGTTTATTGGGCACGGATTTCCCATTAGATGATTAATAAAGAATGTTTACGACAATATTACGAAAATGGAATAGACTAGAATAGAATGATTCAAATGAAGAAACAGACAATAGAGTAAAGTTTGAGTTCAGTCATGAGTTAACAAATTACTTAATGACTTATTCACGCACGGGTTAACTCCAGGGTTAGCCATCCATTCTGCGAACCAGCGTTGTACAAGGGCCTGACACTCGGGTAGCCCCGTGCTGCAGGCCTTGCCGATGGCGTTCACCTGGTTGTACCTGGAGGAGAGAGCTGTTTAGCGACTACACACCAGAACAAAAGGTCCCGAGATAAACAGTAAACAGCTATTGCTAGCGTTGCTGACGCACATACTGTTATAAACGCAGCAAGGGGAAATTGGGCGAGAAAGGATGTGTGCTTTACTCACTGATCCATGTGGCCGACTGGTATGTTGAGCCAGTTACCAGTCATAACCTTATAGTGTAGAAACAGGGGAGTCACCTGTTTCAACAAATAAGCCTAAAGGAAAGAGAAGTATATGGTCAGCATGGCAGCGGTGATGTGGTGTGAAATGATCTCCATATGCAACGTGCGATTAGGCACAGCCCCATACCATTCGGCTTCTCTTTTTTAAAACTATTGTTATGACCACCAACCTGCATGGGCCCCAGCACCTCACTGCGGTCGAACATGAGGTAGAAGAAGTCCAGGTTGTCCAAGGCAGACTCCCAGGGCATGTACTTGTTCCAGTGCAAGGTACAAGGTCGTCCTAAGAGCAAGAGTTGTGGGGATCTCCTTTGCCCTGGGTGGGGATTACAGAACCATGTGAACGGCAATTGCAACTTGTTGGCTTTCGTCTTTTGCTACTCTTTCATACGGATCTACAAAGTAGCACCATGTGACTCTTCAATGATGTGGGTGGTGCTGATGTTCAGTGAAATATCAGTATATAATGTGTTGAAAGCAAAAACAACAGCATAGATCGCTTTCCTCCCAATTCCCCACCCAAAGTATTGGGGCTTATGTCAAACAATGTGGGGGGGGGGGGGGGGTTGAATCACTGCACACACACCTGGTGTAATCTGTCACTTATAGGTAGAAACAGGCATGATGATGGTGGCGATGAGGACAGGGCGGTGGGGGGGGGGGGAGGTAGAAGGGGAATATGGGATGGGTGGAGATGGGTACCATCAACCATCCACATCGTCTAATCGTTCTCTCCTCACCTGGCAAGGTTGAAGGCGTCGTCTATCAGCTGAGCTCTGTTGATCTTGGGGATGTCCTGGAAGACAGGGAACGAGCCCTCTGAAGCATGTCTTAATGTGACGCCGTTTAGTTACCGCTGGTCTTTATTAACGGTTCAAATTGAAATTTTACACTTATCGTTGCTATGGTCACTTTACGATTGCACTTGTATACTGCTTCATTTGGAAAGCAAAGAACATTGCAAACAAGGTGCTCCATAATAATAATAATAATAATAAATTATATAGTTATTATTATTGTTTATTATTATTGATTTGATAATTGATAATGCATCATATAAAGTTGTTTATAGCTGCTCACTGTATGGCTGTTCATCAGAACATTGAGGAGTCTTTCCCAGTTGGCCATGTCATAGTTGACTCTGTAGTAGCCCACTGTATCCAGGTTGGCCAACAACCATTCCCCAGGTGCTACTTTCATCTCAGCCATGGTATCTAGATGAAGATCAAAACATAACAACAAAACTCAGAAAAAAAAAGAAGATATCTCCAAAATAGGAGATATTTAGACTCAAGTCTATTGAGATCAATAGTCTATTGATCTCAACTGAACCCACTAAAATAATAAATACAGTAAAACATAAAAAAAAAAAAAGACACTACAAATCTTTAGCCGGGCACTATGCTACAGCACCGTCAACTGCCTTTGAGACCGTCACAGAACACAAGCAACAGACTGATTAAAATCACCAAAAGGACTTTACCTGATTTTTTTGTCAACCATATCAGATTCTGATTGATTTCGGTCTTCATCCACGTAATAGGAACAATCCACTCATAACTGAGAGAAAAAAAGTAGTCAATTAAAATGAAACATGATTACTTTAATGACCATGTTTAACTATTAATACTGTATTTAGTTATTAGCTGGATTAATTTTGGATTGTTTTTTCCTTTGTCTGTTTTAGTCTTTTCTAAGCATGGCAAGGAAGGGTAAGAGAGCGGGAAGGGGGTAGGCAGAGAGGAAGGAACGATGAAGAGAGGGAGGGAGGGAGAGATAGAGAGGGAGGGAAAGCGAGGGGAAGAAAGACGATGGGAGGAAAAGAGGGAGAGAGGGGAAGAAGAGGAAGGATGGAATAAAGATGGAGGGAGAGGAAGAAAGCGACGAAGGAAGGTTAAAAGAGGGAGAGAGAGGGGAAGGGAGTATGAAGGATACAAGGAAGAGCGCGAGGAAGGGAAGGAGATACTAACTTGTAGGGTGATGCCTCTACAGTGGAATCGGGGTCCAGAAGGAAATGCTTTTGGGTCACAAGACCCGTAGCAGTGTTTATTGTGACTACCGGGAAGCCCATCTGAAGCACCCAGGTGTTCATGATGTCATGGACCCTCCCTGGGAGTGGTTTTCCACTCTCCTCAACAGCCTAGCGACAGGACGATGTAGAGAACAATGTCAAACCTGCTTATACAGCGTGCAATGAACTCTATAGGGGCGTGTACTGTAGCTCGTTGCTATAGAGAAACAGCTACTTCTTTGAGGAGCAATACCCACTGTTTGCAGGTGATCCCACAGGTCTGTGTAGACTGTATTCCCATAGGCAAACTTATTCAGGTAGGTCTGCAGGATACAAAGAGAAACTTTGTTGTTTATTTTTGTCAGTGTCGATCTTGGCTACAGTTTAATGGCGTAAATATGAGCAGAGCTTGATGAAGGACACGTTTTGATGCTAATAGCACATGTACAGGGAGAACATGACACACAAGTCCAAAAATATGGACTTTTTTCTTAGCAGATCTCAACAGCACTCACGCTGAGGCCCCTTTTTTGAAGAGGTCTTCCGTCAGGAAACCGGACAGCATCCTCAGAACGGCCGCTCCCTGAAGAGAAGAATCCTCCATCATCAAGAGGTGCCGATTGATCAAGTACCCCGTCTCACATTGTACCCCAGAAATGTTTCAGTACATTACGTTAAGACAGCCATCGTGCAAATATATATATATATATATATATATATATATATATATAATATATATATATATATATATATATATATATATATGTACACACACAGAAACACACTATACATGTATGGCACCACGGGTCCAAACTGTATTAATGGTAAATTATATATATATATATATATATATACCATATGTATATGGTAAACTGCACCTTGCTGTATGAGATGGCATCGAACAGTTCACTGATCTGCTCCGGCCGCTGGATGTCTTCCTCTTTGGAGGACAGAGGGTGGGAGGAGGCCAGGGCATCCACGGCAAACACCCTGTGAACGTCGCTGAGCACCGTCAGGTCTTTCTGATGGGAGGGCAAGATTAAATCATCACACACGCACACACACACACACACACACACACACACACACACACACACACACACACACACACACACACACACACACACACACATACAAAGACACACACACACACACACACACACATATACACAGAGTTACAGTTACAGTGTTCTTAATCGTTACATTGGCTCCCTGTATGTCAGAGAATTGATTTTAAAATCCTGCTGCTCACCTATAAATCCCTACATGGTTTAGGGCCAAAGTATATAACTGATATGCTTCCACTACATAAGCCTTTTGGACCCCTAAGATCTTCTGAGACCAATCGGTTAATAATTCTATGTTTGTTATTTTAATATTTCATTTTTAAATTATGTGAAGCACTTTGTGTCTGCCTCGTGTATAAAAAAAGTGCTATATAGATAAAGGTGCCATGCCTGGCCTTGGCTATACCGGGCCCACCTCACCCCTACAGGGAGAGGCGGGGAGGGCTTTATGGTGGCCACCAAGAAGGGCCCTTCATTTGTCCTCTCAGTTGACTTGTGCCCTGTGCCCCTCCATGTCACATCTTTATGTTTACTCCAATATGTGGTATACGCATTTGTTAGCTTTGTTACTTTGCTTGTTTTTGTCTCACATGTAAACTACCTCAAGCCTGTGATCGTTCATTTCATCATACACGTGGGTTATTATGTCTGTTTTTTATCAGTTGAATCAAGAAGGAGACAAGTGGATTTAAATCACAGAGTATCTCACTGCCTTGATTCTGATTGAACTGTTATGTGGATAAGGAGGAGGTCAACTCTTTAGGTCGTTATCTACTGAAAATCCGGCGAAGGAGGATAAGTGTGGAGTAGGTTATGGGGAAACTGGGCTGGGGGACATGGGGGATGCCTCACTTCAGGGCCCAATACATAACATGTTGGGATTGGTCAGTGCATGTAGGAGGGATCCACACATTTTGTGAAATACAACTTGAGGACTGATTCCAGAAGTTCTTGCGCCAACCACTTCAGGTTAGGTTGTTACTTGTTGACATGTGATAATAAAGTCTTTATCTTTCAAACTACGGCCTTCTCGGCCGCTCTTATTTTGTTAGAGCGTTGTGTTGACCCAGGACGCCACGGTCTGTCTCTCAAGGGGTTCCTTACCACGCCCCAAGCTGGCTCGGCATGGTCAGCTCCCAGGTACTCCACGTAGGAAGCAAAGCCCTCGTTCAGCCACAGGTCGTTCCACCAGCGCAGCGTGACCAGGTTACCGAACCACTGGAGAACCACACAGAGAGCCATGTAATGATACAATGTTTTTACACCTGCAACATCATAATAATAATAATAATAATAATAATAATAATAATAATAATAATAATAATAATAATGCCAATCAGCATCATCATCAACAATCAATGTAAGTTCAAAATAGCAGGAAAAAAAAAAAAGAAAAGAAATTCTAACGTTTAAAAGAGAGCAACCCATAAATGCCTTCTTTCCTCCAAAGTGGTTATCCTTGACGATTTATCAAACAATTGTTGGTAACACTTTATAATAAGGTGCCATAATGAATAGCAAACTAGTCATTGCCTAACCATTTGTTGATATTTGTTAATTGTTATTAAAATATCTATTTGGCACAAGTTAATAGTTTTTTCATCATTAATTAAATATTAGTTGTTTGCATAACCCTAACCCTAACCCTAACACACAACCCCAACCCTAACCCTAACCCTAACCAGCGACACTCGGTGGTCAGTGAAAAAAAACTATTAACTTGTGCCAAATAGATATTAAAGTAACAATTAACAAATATTAACAAAGGTTTAGGTATTGACTAGTTTGCTATTTATTATGGCACCTTATTATAAAGTGTTACCAACAATTGTTATGAAAAAATAAAATCCGTCTGTCAAAAAGTAAAATAACATGCCATGTGAGCCAGCTCGTGGGAGATGATGGATGCAATCCGTTCTTTGTTGGAGTTGGAGGAGTACTTCTGGTCGTAGAGTAGAGCCGTTTCCCTGTATGTGATCAGGCCCCAGTTCTCCATTGCGCCAGCATTAAAATCTGGAAGCGCTATCTGATCTAGACGGACACAAAAACACAACAGACTTTGGTTTGCAGTCATACCCGTCACAATACACTGAATGTCTCTGTATTCATGCATTTTGTATCGATACAGTGCCTACATGACTAAAATAAGAAGCTGCACACACACAAACACACACACACCAAGACGTCAGACATCGTTGTTGCAACAAGGATGGATCCAGCAGTGGTCATTACCTGATTTAGGAAGAGGATAACTTGCGTTGTAATAACCCTCAAAGAACTTGAGGATTGGCCCAGTGACACTCAGAGCGTATTCTCCCTGCTTTGCATCGATCGCTTCCTTCCGTGCAAATATCCGGATCTACAGTACAAGCCCCCAAAGGGACACACAGAGTAAAGAGGTGGACCTACAGTATAAGGCCCCAAAGGGACACACAGAGTAAAGAGGTGGACCTACAGTATAAGCCCCCAAAGAGACACACAGAGTAAAGAGGGTGGACCTACAGTATAAGCCCCCAAAGGGACACACAGGAGTAAAGAGGTGGACCTACAGTATAAGCCCCCATAAGGGACACACAGAGTAGCGATCAAGACTCTGTAAGCCTACATAGGGGACACAACCTAGTAAAGCAGAGAAGGCACACGTAAGAGTGCACCAGAGAGGATTCATGTGAATTACCAAAAACATCCTCGATTGTTGCGTTGATTGAAGCCAAAGTCACTGCAATAAATGCCAGCAAGTATGGTTGACATTTTCTTGGTTTGCTCAAAGGTGGTGACTTTGACGTTCATGCCATCGATAGTTTGATCAGTTGTTCCTTAAAAAGGAAACAGGGAATAAGTAATCGTTATTTCTGTTAAACAATTATTTTTAATTATAGAAGTTGTAAGTAAGTATAGAAAAACTATTTTCTTTGTATTCAGGTAACAACCCTTTCCCTGGGTTATGTTAATATCATTTTTTTTATTAATCTATCCTAACCTGTTAAATGATCATAAGCCACTCTTAAGTGGATAATAATAATAGTTAATATAGTGTATTCTATTTCCTGATCTATATTGTTTCACTACTTTCCACGCCATACATTTTTGATGTGGATGAACGGACACGCTCTCACTTTTGTCTCCATGCGTGGAGAGCGCTCTGGTGTCGGGGGCGTTGGATCAGCGTGATGTCAAAGGTCGCTTTCATCGCAGGCTTCGTCAAAAACACGGAAACGGCCTTCCTGGCATCCGTCGGCTGCATTTGTGTGGTGGGCAAACAATCCCTGGCAAAAACGGGCCATTGTATAGTAGGCCTACATGTTTTCCGACGTTAGTAGGCAGGGGTGGTGTAAGTGTGTCAGGATAAAAGTAGTTTTCATTGATTTATTAAATATTAATAAAGCCTATAGGCTGAGGCATATGTTGTGGAATAATGTACGCTCCCAAAGGATGAAGATTAATACGTTTGAGAATTACCTTGTTTTGTTCATGACACTTGGCAGATCCTTGAAAGGCTATTTTATTGACGTGTTTTTATGCAAAGATTACAGCTAAGATTTAGGGTTATTGCCCAGTCAGCCTCTATGAAGTCCATAGACAACATTTAGAATCTAATAATCTAATTGCTTGATGCTACTATTTAAGATAGCATGCTATTATATATATATATATATATATTATATATATATATATATATATATTATATATTATATATATATTAATATATATATATATATATATTATAATATATATAATTAATACTATATAATAAATATTGCACACATATATGGTTCCACAATGAAAAAAGAAAGGTAATGAAGCAGTTAAATCATCATCTTAAAGAAACATAACAACTTTTCAGCATTTCATCTCTGTTGCTTAATTCCCTAAAAGGACAAAGTACAAAAAAGGGGCGGCCCAGTGTATTAAAATATCACAAAAAAAACCTAACTTCGTTCAACACCCATTTGTTCCATGTATTCGCCTCTGTAGAAGCCGCCCAGGTCATCGGCGAGTTTCCAGTGAAGGTGTGTGGAGAGCCTGTACATCTGATCCTTGACCAGCGAACCACTGAGCTGCGCAGCACCAGGTACTGGTTTTTCACCTGCAGCCGGGAGGACTTGATGGCCGGGGCGCGGCTCTTCGCCCTCGTAGTGAGGGTGGGCCAACTGTCCGTCCCCAGCCTTGGTGTAGTTGAGCTTGTTGGAATGGATCAGGATCAATTGAGTCTCCTCCACACACTTGAACACCACCATGGAGGTGCCTGCACAGATGAGCCAGATGAGGAAAAGAACACATTTGAGGTGATACAAATGGAATTCCCCTCTGAGGCGCTTTTGAGTGTGCATGTTATGGAGGACTTTTTTTCCATAGTCATTCGTTTTCTTAGACTTTGTCTGAAACCATGCACAACATACACAAGCCATAAACCATACACAAGATGAATGTTTGCACACAACCACTCACGTTACTCTGAATATTATACATCCTGATTCACTGTACAACATGTGGAACATCCGTACTGTACATATTCAAGATGGGCTTTTTCTATCAAATACAATGAAATGAGATTCTGAGAGGGATATAATAGAACAGAATGAGATCCATTCCTTATCAGGACATCATAGGCTTCACAACACACACTGGATCAATCACCTTTTCTTCACAAAGCATACCGAAGTGACTTTCCACAACGCCTTTTTTGTCTTTTCATCTTAGTCGCTTACCTGTAAAAAATGTAAAGCTTGGTGACGCGGGGTCTGGTATCAGCCTGGGGTGAAGTTTGACATTGTAGTTTTCCGGCACCAGGCTTTGGGGCAGACGGTACTTGTCCCAGGGTTCGTTGGAAGGCGCAGGTGGTGTGACTGTGGGGAGTGTGGTGCCGTTCCAACCGTGGGGGCCAGGCCCGTCTCGTCTTGGCCTTCTCCTGGGAGTAGAACACCGACAGGGCGATGATGGTGGCACGGCCCCAACGCCCACAAGATTCCCACCACACCGACCGCCTTTATGATGAAGGAAGCCCTTGGCACCCATGTTGTCAAGGATTTTGACACCTCACACCCGCTCAGGGATTGGAATCGCCATAAGGGGTGAGCCTCTATTTGTAGTCACAGATGGAATCCACTGCCTCCTTCTTGAGCAATGCTGATCTATTATACAATGAGACTATGGATGGATTGATGATCGTCATGGCACGGTTTTGTGGTTGGGTTACCTTGAACTACTCGGCAGTTGCCTTTCCAAAAAAAAACAACCACGTGCAAGAGATATTTTTTTTCTACATGGTTTTTTCATTGCTCTTGTTTGAATTAGATTTTTCTTATCTCTTTTTATTGATGTCCACTGTCTGTGCTTACTTACTCTATGACGCTGTACTTACTGCTATTTTCCCGTCTGGAAACTAAGAGAGCATCATTTCTAAAATGCATGCTGATGTGCTGAAATTCGTAACACATTGGTGTGTGTGTGTGTGTGGTGTGTGTGTGTGTGTGTGTGTGTGTGTGTGTGTTGTTGTGGGTGTTGTGTATTCTGTATTCTGGGGTTTAATATCTGAATGTGTATTTTTTGTGTGTGTGTTACTCCTTCGTAATCCTGTCAACTCCTGGCAAAGCGCGCATAAGGCTGGAGGCTTTGCATCTAAAAACATTTAGGTTTACCATCATTTTGTTCATTAAAATTTTATGCCACCAAACTAGTTTTAGCAGACTGTTTATGAAAGATATTTTTATAATGTGTAATTGATAAAGCATAAATGCCTTATGCGATATAAAATGGTTTAAGTAAATGCAATTATAATTAATGCCGGAGATTTTAATTTCAGGCTCCAACTTCACAAGTGATGGATCAACCAAAACAGTTCAAAGAGTATGATAGTTCACTCATTCATCGATATGATTGGTCATGTCTGTTGATATTCAATCTTTTCCAATCGAGGTCAACTTTGCCCACTTTTGTTGTCAAATTTCATGATTGTATCCATGTCATATTGGAGCTTTGCTGAGGTGACCTAATCCAATCATGTGGAATCAGTTAGTGCTATGAAATGCTTTCTGAAAACAATGGTATCCGATATTGTTATGTGACAACAAATACAGTATCTTCACAATCCACAAGTATCAAGAGACATCAGTGTCATACGTGTGAATGATTTTGGCCTAGACCTCAAAACTATCCCTGACATCTCATCGAATGTTGGATGCCACCTTGCTTGTTGTTGCTGCTCTTTTTCTGTCAGTTTTCATTTTTCCTCAGCCTTATGTTTGCAGTACTGGACATATTGGAGTTGGTCGCATGAGCAAACAAGCAGGGGTTAAGGGAATTCTAATCCCTATCCAGACTTTGCTGAAGGAAATGGATCCTTGAAATTAGAAACTACATTTATTACTTTTTAAAGTTTATATGAATGTCCAGTCGAGTGCATTTGGATTTAAAAAGTCAAATGGCCAAAATCATAGGTTGTAGAATTATTTGTATTTCCATGGAAACAAAGAAAATAACGCCTGTATGTCAAATAATGTTGATTATCTATCGCATGTGATTGGTCGATCAGGCATATTCAACTCCCTCCAGAATGGTTGCCAGATTGGGGGAAGGATGTAGTCCAGTGAGTTGGTGTTAATGGATATCATTCAGTCCCACAAATACCTCATTATTTATCAAAATTTTAAAACTTATATTATTTAATAATTATTATATATAATAATATCAATCTCCAAAGAGGCCTGTCAATGTCTCATTATGATCCATGATAGGTCAATTAAAGTCATCTCTTGTAACAATCGAACGACATCAGAAACATTTTATTACATTGTGACAGTAATACCTGGCTTTTATATCATTCATGTAACTTATGTAAAAACTTACTTCAAAGTCTTTATCGAAATATAAAAGTGTAATAACAAAATCCCAATGCCAAAAGAAGGTATTCCACAGACAGAACTTAAAAAGGGATACAATTTATGGGCATGCAGCAACATGTTAAGTAATAGCCGAGCATACAGGGGTGTGGTGTTGTAGTTTCAAGAAAGACGTGGTATTTGAAAATAACAAATCCCATAACACAACCAACAAATCTAATTATTAATCCATATTGTGGTAGCTTCACTCCAGCATTTAGCCATGCCAATAATAAAATGCCCATGCCATTAGTGAACACTTGAGATGTGTCTACTAAATGGCATTTATTCTTATAGATTGATACATCCTCAGAGGGAAACCAACAACACATTACAAACTGTTGGACAATCAAGGTTTTAGCTGCCTTTCCACATGAAGAACATGAGTACAGTAAGTTAGGGGAAGATTACACAGTTCAGCCATTATCAGGACATCTTGTAAGGCGATATTGTTGGCTATTATGAATGATTTGTTTATTGTAATCCTTTTAATCATTCTCATTAAATCTTATGTGTCCTTAAAACATGTTAAGGTTAAAGCTAAGTAAGCAATTAATTTAGGATAGTATTTTAGTCAAACTTCTCCTTGAATATTCTCTTCCAATACCGATCATCAAAAA
>OLKM01002932.1:42500-49513 GCA_900291075.1 Melanogrammus aeglefinus | reverse complement strand
TCACTTTCATCTTCCGTAAGATCATGACTTATCCTCTGACGTCTCCTCTCATTCTCCCTTCATTCTCGGAGAGAAGCTCTTAGTCGTAGTGTAATCCCCATAGCCCTAGTAAACGCACAGAAATGTTGAGCTACCGCTAAAGTATGCAGAAAGAAAAAATTCCTCTATAGACCTGGTATGAATTCCCAACTTGTGGCCTAAGTCTTCACTATTGGAATTAGCAAAATAGGCAATGAAGGCGAGACACTACAAGTGTAATAGGGTAGAAAAAAAATAAAAATATAGATATCACCATGAAACTTCTGATTACCATATTAAGAGAGAAAGAAATAATTGAAGTTTTTTATTTTAGACATATGCAGAATGAGGCCCGTATTCTCGTTAAAATCTAAGCATAACAACCAAAATCTGACGTAGCCAAATTATTTATTTTATTTTTTTATTTTTCCAAGGGAGCTGATTGGTGAAAACCTTTAAAGGAACCTTAAGGATTACAGTATCTGACACAATTAGGACCATTTGCTAGATTCCTGGTCCAGTCCTCTATCGATACTTTTGACACACTTATTTTGTTATAATTGATCGGCTAAGTTATAGATAGAAGCTCTTATACTTTTCATTTATCATTTTAGTTCCAGACACTTAATTTTACGTCACTTTATTGTACTCTCATGGTCGACTACTCTCCCACTGTGAAGACAATACTTCTAACATCACATTCCTCTGGAGGTTGAACTACAACTATGGGATAAAGGGCAGGATAAAGTATTAAGTGTTGATCTGTATCACAGTATGTTGGTAAAATGAACTCCATTAGCTTTAGACCCTTTACTTTAAATGTACTATGGCAAATGATCACTGCTACATCTTCTTACATGTGCCTTTTGCTTGCTCGTTAGCTAGCTATCCCCATAACCACTTTCGTTCAACTTAACACAGCCATTAGACACAGGACCCAAAAGTTATCTATAAATTATATGCATTACTAATTAGTGGATACTTTAATTTTCATGAGCAAGTATTTTCTTATCATTGCTTTTATAGTCAGGCTGCTGATTTGGAAAAACATCAGAATCACGATTTTTTGGTGAGATTGAAATGCGACGATTCTTCAATGTTTTAATTTGCAATTTAAATAAACTCCAGTATTCGCGCAATATTTTAAAAAATGCTGGCCATTTTTTTAACATCAGACAACGGAACATTCCAAAAGAATCGTTCCAACCTTGATTTATTAATTGAAAACCCAAGATCGAAAGTCGTGTCAATTATTTTAATGCCCAAGCCTATTGTTAGCCAGTCATATGAATACCTTCATATTTCATGCAACATGCTTTAAAACTCCTTGCTTGTATAACTAGAAGCACAACTGAACATTAATTAACAACTCCTCTTTTTTTGTTCTTTTGTCCATTCAGGCCGTATGGCGCAGAAACGGCAACTGCTTTCTTCGCACCATGTAATAGTATGGTCAACGTCAAGTTTTGCAAATCAGCATCAACACAATATCTCTCGAAAGCAAGAAAAGGAGATGACCTACACAACAATCTTAGCCATTCTCGTGTGCTTCTGAGGAGACAGGCTACCAATTCATGCACATTAAAACTTTATTGCAATTATACATCACGATCAAGGAACAGTTTTTGTTGGTATTGGTAAGAAGAGGAAGGGTCAAGAGTCAAATATTCCTGTCATAGGCCACTGAATCACCAGACTCAACATTTGAGTTTAAAATAGACTGTCATATTATTAGGAGATATCTATTCCTAAGGATCAAAGCACCCTGGAGCGTTGGAGCAAGTGAACCAGTGCCAACAGTTAACATGGGGAAAGAAACAAAACATATGGTGTTGAAAGATGTATTGATGATCGCCAAGATGCCTGTCAACTGCTTGATCACTAACGATTAGCCGGTTTACGAGGGAGATTGCATGCCACGATGCTCAGCTATCACAAAAGCTGGCTTACAATTCCGCAAAATCCCACAAAAACTCAGTCTTAATCTAGCATGCAGGCAGCAATCGAAGAATTCTCTAAATTTGTAGAAGAAATGAAGGAAACATGCAGGAAACTGGACCATGTGATGAATTGAAAGAAATATAGTGAATGTTTACTGTAGTTTCATGTTTAGAATGCCAGCATCGTGACCCTATCTCGTTAATTATTTTCTGAGCCTATTTGCATACACAACAAAATCTGATCGTAGACAAAAAATTATTTTAATTTTATTTTTTTATTATTTTTTCCAAGGGGAGTCTGGGTTGGTGAATAAGCTTTAAAGGAACCCTTGTACAGGAACTTTACAGTATTGACACAGATGTAGACATTGTTAGATTATCGCTGTCCCGTCTCTAATCGATCGATTTTATGACACGAGTTATTGTTTTTAATTGATTCAGGCTAAGGTATTGATAAGAAGCCTTTATACTTTTCATTACTATTTAGTCAGCACTGAATTTTACGGTCCCGCTATCTGTAGCTCTCAGTTTGATCACTAGTACCCACTGTGGAATGACAATACCTCTTACATCGACATTACCCATCTGGAGTTGAACTACAACTACATGCTGGGATAAAGAGTGCAGGATAAAGGTATGTAAGTGTTAAGAATCTGTATCTACAGTATGTTGGTAAAATGAACATGCCATTAGCTTCACATGAGCTATGTGACAACATGAGTGACGACTGCTGGCAGCATCCTTCAATGCTAAAGGTTGCTCTGTTTGCTTGCTCGTTAGCTAGCTATTCCCCATAACCACTTTCCATGTCCACATTAACACAGCCATTAGACACAGGGAACCCAGAAAAGTTATCTATAACGATTAATGAATGCATTACTAATGTAAGTGGATACTTTAAGTGGTTTCATTGGAGCAAGCTAATGTTTCTTATCATTCTTGCTTGTATAGTAGGGCTGCTCGATTTGGAAAAATCAGAATCACGATTTTTTTGGTGAAGATTGAAATCACGATTCTTCAAATGTTTTATTTTTTGCATTTGAAAATAAAATCCAATTATTCCGGCATTTATAAAAAAATGCTGGCATTTTTTTTTTTAACATAGACAACGGACATTCCAAAGAATCGTTTCGCAACCTGATTTTATTAATTTGAAGACCCAAGAATCGAATCGTGATCAAAAATTTGATTAATTGCCCAGCCCCTATTGTATAGCATGCATTATGAATAGCTCATATTCATGCAACATCTTTAAACTCCCTTGCTTGTATAACCTAGAAGCAACACTGACACATATATTAACAACTCCTTTTTGCTGCTTTTGTCATTCAGGTCCGTATGGACGGCCAAACGGCAAAACTGCTTCTCTCGCACCATGTAATGGTAAATGGTCAACGTCAAGTTTTCAAAATCTCAGGCATCTCAACACAATTATCTCTCGAAGCAAGAAGAAAAGGGAAATGACCTACACACAATCTTAGCATCTCGTGTTGCTTCTGAGGGAGACAGTGCTTCCATTCATGCACATAAAAACTGTTATTGCAATTATACATCCACATCAAGGAACAGTGGTGTGAAGAAGAGGAAGGTGTCTGAGTCAAATAATCCTGGTCATAGGCCACTGAAGTCACAGACTCAACAATTTGAGTTTAAAATAGACTGTCTATTATGTGGAGATGAATGCATTCCTAAGGATCCAAAGCACCCTGAGCGTTGGAAGCAAGTGAACCAGTGCCGAACAGTTAATAGGGGGAAAGGAACAAAACATATCTATTGGGGTGTTGAAAGATGTATGTGATGAGCGGCAAGATGCCTGGTCAACTGCTGTGACACTTAAGAATTAGCCGTGTACGAGGAGATTTGCATTGCCAGCGATGCTCAGTATCACAAAAGCTGCTAATGACAATTTCCGCAAATCATCCACAAAACTTCAGTCAATTCTGAGTCATTCCAGGCACAGCAATCGAAGAATCTCTAAGATTTGTAAGAGAGGAAATGAAGGGAAACATGCAGGAGACATGGACCATGTGTGAGTTGCATGAAATATACAGTACAAACTGGAGGATCAAGTTAGATGTGGCCAGCATACCTAAGCCAAAAGATTATGATCTGAGCGATTTCTGCTTCACAAAGATCATAAAGGACACAAGTGCTACCTTACTCTGCTTTGTGTCAAAACTTGTTTCTGGGGGAGCAACGACTAAGGCTTCACTCACCCTGACACAATCCATCCAGCAGCACATCAGTGGCACACACAGCAATCAGACACACACAGACTCGCCGTGAAGCTCCACCATAAAGTACGTAGCCGTACATTGATCGAGGACCCTCATCATGATCATCGCCTTGTAACCAAATATGATGAAGTTCTACGCTTCCGCAAATCTGCCAGCTCAGTTTGTTTCAAAGAACCCTGCTGATTATCACACAAAAATCTTGGTCTGAACTACCAGTTTTGCCCATATTCAGCTGGGCAGAACAACTATGACCTCTACATCGCAAGTCCGAAATGGAACCAAGGAGCAACACATGCCATGGTTTCTGAGTTTACACAACACTCCAGCACCCGGCACCCATCATGACCGGAAACATTGGAAGTGATGCAGGCTGAAGATCCCAAGGCTAAAGTGGTTCTGAGGATAGGTCTTTACGACTCACTCACCAGTCCCTACAACTGGAGCACTACACTGGTCCCCCTCAAGTTGAAACCCACCAGCACTTCCCCGTGAAGATTCTTTCTCCAGAAGAAGCCCAACAGGTTGCCGCCAGCTTGACACAGCAAAGAAAAGAGATGCTGCTTGGCTATCACAGCTCTTCTTCCCACCTCAAATCCAGCTGACCTGGGCTGGCTAATAATGCAATACGAAGACAGAAAATCACAAACTACCTAACAAGCCTTAAAACTATTGTAGTGCTTGGGCCCCTTATCGATTCTCCACCTTCACACCCAGATACCGTGCTCACAACCCTAGCCTACCTTGAGAGATCACTGAAGAGCTTTTGCCATGAAGTATGCACACATCATCACAGTGGACCTGCAGCTCTACATTGTGGCGTGTCTAATCCAATGGAGTGACCCAATGCGATGGAAGTCTGTCACCATCCATCCTGGAATGATGCACACTCTGATGTCATTCCTTGGCTGCATTGGATTCTTGATGAAGGGTACTGGCATGGAACAACTGCTTGCTGTGGCATTTGGTGGCATCGCCAACATTCTCAATGGAAAATCCTGGACAAATGCACTTGCGTGCATATCGGATGCTTATGGCTGTACTCCTGCAAGATCTTCTGCAAGATGGACCACAGACTGATGCTGCTATCACAGAATATCTGGACAAGGCACGTGAACACCCCACAGGCAGGCTTTGGGTGGACTGCCTGATTCGTCCCACCTCCACAGCAGCACTGTCTCGGGCAGATGATCCCGTACTTCTTTGCTGCTGGGCACCATAATTATGGGCGGTATATCACTTGGTACCTAAGGATGGCGCAGAACCTTCCACATGATGCCAAGGAGGACCTCTTAGCAGGGGCTCACGTCTGTCGCCATTCTGATGGTGGAACTGCTGTATCTGCTGATCAGTTTGGTGAGCAGACCTACATTAAACAAGGGAAAGGACAAGGTGGACTGAAAGGCATCTCAACCAATGAAGTGCAAGTTGCAGTGTGGATCAATTCCCATCCCATTTGCTCCCCCCTTTCCCAGACAGTGGAAGAAATGTATGTAAATCAGGACATTCCAGAAAATTCAGAGGAGGAGGAAAATGTTCATGTGAATGGAAATGTGAAGCAGAGTAGATGGAAACATAAGGAGGAAGGTGAGAGAAGACAAGAAATTGATCGAGGAGATCGCAATAAAATCTTGGAGGAGTTCCAGCAACATTCTCATCAGTTAAACGAGAACCAGCAAATTCTTTACAACATCGTGAACGGACAAGTGGCACCAGACTCGGTGAACGTGCAGAAAGCTCTTCACATTGGTGAACAGCAGAGCAAAGATTTTACAGATTCTCTTCCTGAAGGCTTCCATAGCCCCATTGGTAAGAGAATCACAACCATGGAGGTGATGAAGAAAGCTTTGACTGTGAAAGGCAAGCCTATCTATGACATGGAGGCCCTCTTTGCTCGACTCTTAGTTGTGGGGCAGCAGCGTGGCATAGAGTTGAAAGATGTTTTTGATCATGAGCTCAGTCCAGTTCCACCATCACTCATTGATGAATTTGGTTGCCTGAGGAAGGGTGACAAGTCTGTACTTGTCAAAAGATTGGGAGTACCTGATGAAAATGCTCCACTTCCCAATGTTGTTCTAGTTGATGGAAGTCAGTTGCTCTATCACATTGTCTGGCCAGTGGCAGGTACGATTAAGGACATTGCCTAAAGCAATTAATACAACGCCTCTTCCAATGCTCTATAACTTGCAGCTGGAGTTAATGAGACCCTCGTCATCTTTGACCGGTACAATGATGAACCCACTGCAAAGGATCATGAGAGGAGAAGGCGAGGACGAATTGGTGCAATTGATTGTAAGCTGACAGTCAACACAACACATCACCCTCATTAGCTACATGCTGCAAGCAGCTGAAGCAGGGGCTCCGACAATACGTATCCTAAGTGATGATACTGATGTATTTGTTCTGTTGGTGTACTGGGCATGGAAGGCCAATGTTCAATCAACAGTGCAGAAGGAGAAGTGGAATGGCACCATCCTGGATATAAATGCCACCATCAGAGGATTGGGTGACAGATGTCAAGGTCTCCTGGGGATGCATGCGCTGTCGGGATGTGACACTGCCTCCTATCCCTGTGGGAAGGGCAAGACATCTGCGCTGAAAGTACTCCTAGGAAAAAATATTACTGGTCTCAATACAGTGCTTGGGGAACCTGATGCCACTCATAGTGACCTAAAAGATACTGGGACCGAGTTCTTTATCGCACTGTATGGGCAGAAGAAGGCCAAGTCGATGAATAACACTCCGCTACCAGATCTACAGTCGCAGCAAAAAGCCTCCCAAACTTAAGAAGCTTCCTCCAACTGATGCCAACCTGATGCTG
>OLKM01002932.1:0-37500 GCA_900291075.1 Melanogrammus aeglefinus | reverse complement strand
AAGGACCAGTTTCTCTGTTCTATAAATTAAAAGAGGAACAACTGTAGACAGTGGTCCAGGTCCTGACACTGTGGAGCTTTTCAACCACTCTCAGTTTAAAACAGTAAGTGAGTGCTGTTGCCATTCGTGAGGGAACCACCCAGACAGTGCGGCCCTCTGCACACATAAAATATTTGAAGAGAACATGAAGAAATATGTAGTTTGGTCTGGAGACGTTTGTCATCAATTGATTTAATTGAGTGAAATGGGCAGAACAAATATGTGCAATTCTATCTGTCCAGCTTGGCAGCAGTTGACACCGTTATTTGTGTGTACATTTGAATGGATGCTCTACTGTATACAGTGAAGCTCAATTATGTTTCTTGGTTTTCAACTCCTCAGAGATCTGCTGAGACGCACATGCCATGGTTTTACCAAGGCCGTCGTCTCACAAGATAATACCCCCGTGGGAGCCCAGATTGTGTACGATGGCGAGAAGAGAAAACCATTGACAGTGACATCAGCCTTTTTCCACACCTTTGCAAAGGTAAGTACTAAAGGCATTTGTTGTTTATTTATACTGATTAGCTATATATCGCTGAATACTTTAAGTGAAGACTTTTATAGCAAGTCATGTATTCATGTCATTAAAGGAAATTCGTCGTGACCTATTGCCTCACTTTGTGTCGGTGCGACACCTGGGTATAAGGAAGAAACAAATCCTTCAATGCATAAGGCTTTATAGCATTTTATCTATATAGCATTATATAACAGATATCCCTTCTAAACAAACTCAATGGATCCCCATGAAATGGATATGTCTATTAGGTAGGCTCACCCCATGGATGATTATTCCTTTGTAAATGTGAACTTCTAAGATTAATTTTTCATTGTTGTAATGGTATCAAGAGTTACCTTTTTAGAGGAAACCTAATGAATCCACATGAAACGGGTGTGTTCATAAGTTAGGTATTCTTTCCCCATGTAATGGTGCGTTTTAGTATTCTCTGCGAACCGACTCTGATCGCGGATCTGACGCCACGCCAACACTTCAAGCGTTTTATTATGTTTCGCTCGGTCGTTGGAGGAAAACATGGACACCACCCGGAGAGCTTTTGTCGCGGTAGCATTGGCAGAGTACCAGGCGCTCCAAAATAGGTTGGCTATAGGCCAGACCTGGGCATTTTACGGCCCGCGGGCCAAATGCGGCCCGCTGGATGATTTTGACTGGCCCACGAAAGATTACGTTAAAAAAAAATAAAAATAAAATAAAAATACATATTTTCTAATTATCTTATGGGTGGACTATAACCGCATTGCTTTTATTTTGAAGCCCATTTATTCTCACAATGCACGCAATCGTGCACGTCAACTGTGCACGTGAAATGCTGCGATTGACAACCTGTCTTCCTTCCGTGCCACCCCTGAACTGTTGACCTTCCTTGTCACCCGGGAAAAATGCGAAAATGTCGGCTCATGCCAAAAAGAGCAAAGACGTTGCCAAATGCAGAACTTTCAAACAAATATGGACTACTATTTTTTTCTTTACTGAAGTCTAGGGTGTGTTTAAAGAGTACAATTTGAAACGGCATTACGAGACGAAACATACCGAAAAATAGAGGCTGCAGCACTGCTATGCCCAGAGAAAAAATAAGCGTTTGAAAACATCCCGCTGTCCCGCCACACCGTGACGAGAAGGGTGGAGGACATCGCAGAGAATCTGGAGTTTCAGCTGCAAAGTGAAGTGGGAAGCTTCAACTTTTTTTCTTTGGCTTTGGATGAGAGCTGTGACGTCCGTGACACAGCCCAGCTGCTCATATTTCTCCGGGGGATAACGCCCGACTTCAAGCTTACGGAGGAGTAGGCAGCAATGCGGCCAATGAAAGGAACCACAACGGGGAGTGATCTGTTTACCGAGGTAAACGCATGCATGGACAAACTGGGACTCGAATGGGACAGACTTGCAGGTGTCACTACGGATGGATGTCCGAATTTGACAGGGAAAAATGTTGGGCTATTGAAAAGAATGCAAGATAAAGTGAGTGAACTCAACGCAGAGCAGAAATTGGTGTTTATATATTGTGTTATTCATCAGCAAGCGTTGTGCAAGTCAGTGCTAAAACTTAGCCATGTGGTTGATGTTGTTTCTACAACGGTTAATTTCATCAGCGCGAGCATTAAATCACAGGCCGTTTGTTTCACTATTGGAGGACCAAGAGAGCGAACATGGTGATGTTTGTGTGTCGGTGCGACACCGCATTGCTTTTATTTTGAAGCCCATTTATTCTCACAATGCACGCAATCGTGCACGTCAACTGTGCACGTGAAATGCTGTGATTGACAACCTGTCTTCCTTCCGTGCCACCCCTGAACTGTCGGCCTTCCTTGTCACCCGGGAAAAATGCGAAAATGTCGGCTCATGCCAAAAAGAGCAAAGACGTTGCCAAATGCAGAACTTTCAAACAAATATGGACTACTAATATGGACACAGCTGTCAGATGGCTCAGCCTGGGCAAAGTGCTAAAAAGGTTTTGGGATCTGAAATCAGAGATAAAAGAGTTTTGTGAGATGAAAGACAAAACCATCCCAAAGCTGTCTGATAAGGACTGGATGGCAGATTTAACATTTGCTGTCGATGTGACTGCAATGATGAATAAACTGAACACAAAACTGCAGGGCAAGGGCCTTTTTGCTCATGAAATGCATAGCCATGTGAAAGCCTTCATGACAAAGTTGCAATTAATTTCAAGGCAACTAGGCAGCAACAATTTCGAACACATGAAAACCCTGCAAGAAGTCAAACCATCAGCTGATCACCGGCACAGGTACTCATCCATATTAGGAGTACTGCATGATGAATTTTCAAGGCGTTTTCAAGGTTTCAAAAAGGTTGAGGATGAAATGCAGCTGGTTTCCTCTCCCTTCATCTGCAGTGTTGACAGTGCACCCACTGATGTTCAGCTTAAACTCATTGACCTGCAGTCTGATTCACTACTGAAAGAGCAATTTAAGTCAGCATCACTGCTGGAGTTCTACTCTGCTCTCAAGGAGGAGAACTTTCCAAACATGAGGAGACATGCTCAGAAGATGTTGGTTCTCTTTGGATCCACCTACATATGTGAACGGACATTCTCAGTCTTAGTTCTCAGTTACCAAATCCAGGTACAGATCTTCTCTCACTGATGAACATCTGTCAGCTGTCTTTCGCATCTCCACCTCAGACATTCAACCTGACATTGATGGACTTGTTAAAGCTCAACAGAGACTGGATTTCAGTCATGGAAAAAATAGAACTGAAGAACACTAAAATGTGGGAATATAACAAGTGAAATGGGACACTTGATCCTTTTCTTTTTTTCTGCACAGTAAAAAAAAAAGAACTGAACAACACAAAAATGTGGAAATATAATCAGTGAAATGGGACGCTTGATCTTTTTTTTTTCTTTTGCACAGTTCTGAAAACATTAAATGTTTACAATAGGCATGTAAAGTCAAAAAGGCTAAAAAAAAAAAAACAGGGCCACTTTTCTTTACATAGTTACACAGTTCAGTGGCATGTCTTGTTTATTTTGGCTACAAAGATGATGTGATGTCTTTAGAAAGCTAAGAAAATCCTTGTTTCAATAGTATATGAAACTCAAAATGCCCTTTGTTATTAATGTGACTGAAACTGAGTCAAATGTTTCACATTTTGTTCATCAGTTTTGAAATTCTATTTGAATAAATGATATTTGATATTTGAAAGCTTACCTCACCTTTTAATTGCCAAATAATAACATACACTCTTACCAGCGGTCAAAACTGCCATTTTCTGCTTTTTATATAGAAATAAAATGTATATTATGCATAATTGAGTTCGGCATCTTGGTCCAGCCCTCCAAAGTATTTTCAGTTGCTCATTTGGCCCCCTGGGAAAAATAATTGCCAACCCCTGCTATAGTTCCATAGGCAGAGATATGAACGCAGTAAGGTATTGCAGTAATAGGAGTGATTGAAATTGCCATTTAAACTACCCAATCGGTCCAAGCACAATGAAAACAGTTCATACTTCAAGTCGCACCGGGCGCAACCATCTTGAATTTTGTCCCGGAATTTTGCTCGGTCACCACTGAGTTCAACCGAGATGGCGAGTTCGCCGTCAGAGGAAAAGGGGCGTGTTTGTGCGTGTCGCTAAGCAACGTCCTCGGACCTCCGAGACGGATGGATAATAAAACGCAGCTCAAGATTCACCAAAGCCCATAAAATCTATGTAGAATAAGGAAAGCATACTATTCTCATTACCTTAGGTGGAAATAACTTGTGTCTGCCAGAAATTTGGTCTAATTGTTTCTCTCACAAACAGGTTACTTGTACATTTTCTGGCATGGCAAAGTTCAGTCCATACAAGGGCTTCCTAGATTACGCATGGAATTCTATCAAAACTTTATTGAGCTTTAGCATGAACATTTAACTCAAAAGCATAAACTGAAAGGAAAACATTTGGCAGGCTGAACATCCATACAGGAATCATCTTGCGAGAGACTAGCACATAAACTTGAACATGAAGGTTCAAAGGCAAACATTGACCACAAACAAACATGTGCGCCAACACAGGACACATCATTTTCATGTATCTACACACGTAGAATCTTCAGTGTCTGGGCTCTGACGTGTTTTCCGCCTGTCCAGATGTCTCGGTGGAAAGACAAGGAGCTATCTCCCTGTATGGAGATGGCCTCCGGTTCCATTAATATAGAACGGCCTGGTAGCTCCAGGGCCCTTGATTCGACACCCTCTCTTGGAAGTGGAGGGCTCGGAATCAAGGGCTTTCTGATTCCTGAAGCATTTTTGAAGCAATGTCTCAAGGATACAGCGATTGCAGCCCTAGGGGCCATATTTTCCCTCAGCCTTCCTTCAGCCCCTGCATGAGGCTTGGGCCGGAGGAACGCCTTCCTCACTTTCTGAGCTTTACCCATCAGGACTTCATACATGCCTTTGGTAACGGGGGAGCCTGTGTTTGTTTTCTGGTTTTGTCCAATAGAACAATCAGGATAGACCCCCCCGCCTTATTTCGGCATTGTTTCCAAGGCAAGAACATACAGTAGTGAGCTCTCTCGAAGACTGTTGCTCTGTGCTGTTGGAATCTCCAATGGAGAGTTTTAAAATTTCTGTGTTGGTCACCAGCGGGTTAGCTGGTTGGCTAATAGCGTTCACTAGCCTTTCGGCTAGTTGGTTAACCGGTAGATTCATATCGTCCATTTCTTAGACTTTCAAGTTAGATTGATAATTCATCCATAGAGGATAATTTCTAGGACATCGTTTTTAGGGGGCAGCCAGATTTGAACTGGGGAACTTTAATTCTGCAGTGAAATCCTATGCCACTGAGCTACAAAACCTTTGCAATTCATTGAATTCCTATATATGCCTAAATATACGTTGTTATTGGTTAGACTTTTGACGTTAGATGGATAGATATAGTTTATAATACAACCCGAGATGTTACTTTCCTGGACATTATTTGTATGGCGAACCCAGAGCTGAACTGGGGACCTTTTGAGCTGCCTTGAAATGTTGTACTACTGAGCTACTAAGCCAAAAGATTGAATAATTCTTTCAGAATCTGAAACCTTGAGTATCATTTCTAGGATGTAAATTTCTCTGCTGCTAAGCTATATCCACATATTTTCAGCCCTCGTTTCTCCAATGCCGTGTTCCAATATGCATACTATCTGTACTTACGGACCCGGATGGTGTACTCTAAAAGGTCAAATCACGAAGTGTGGATCGCCATACACTTTTCGTACTGAACCGCGGCCAACTTAGCTACGTAGCGGAAGAGGGCGGAGCCAGGCTGAGCCAACGTCGGCGCATTTTCCACATAGCCTGTATTAATAGTCATTTTGTAGTTTTTATAGCTTTTTATAGCAGCTAGGCGTAAATAGTTCACCGTTCAAAGCGGGATGTTTATTGTGGGGGAGGAGCCGCGGCGGCAGTCATAATCGTAATTTCCGGTTAGTGCACCACGGAGTATTCGATTTTGAACAACACTAACATCTGAAAATTAGCACACTTATGGCGCTTTTCCACTACACCTTTCCAGCGCGACTCGCCTCGACTCGCCTCGGTTCTTTTTGCGTTTCCACTAGGGAAAGTACCTGGTACCAGGTACTATTTTAGTACCTGCTCTGGTGAGGTTCCAAGCGAGTCAAGCCGGTACTAAAATGTGACGTCGACACACTGCTAGCCGCTGATTGGTCAGAGAGTGTCGTCACTCGTCTCATCTTCGGCTTCATACTGCTGTACGGCTTCCAAAACTCTCCTGTACTTTTCTGTTGTGTTTTGTCTCGCCGCCTGCAGCCTTTTCTGACTATCTTCTTTTGCTTTGTTTGTGACAAAAAGCCACAGAACGAGCAGCAAGTACACCACTGCCTCCATGTCCTCCATTGTTTGTGTTTGTGTTTGTGTCGCGCATAGAACATCCCTTGTGTCACGCAGTTTCGCACCGCCGTGCTATGACGACCCCGCCCACGTTGAGTAGGTACTTTTTGTAATGGAAAAGGAACGTGGCCGAGTCGAGGCGAGCCGAGGCGAGGCGAGTCGAGGCGAGTCGTGCTGGAAAAGTGTAGTGGAAAAGCGCCATTAGTGAGTCTGGATAGTATACTTCGTTTAAGTGTACTCATGGAAGTATGGATATTGGAACGCGGCACATGTTTCAATTTCACAGCAAGAATTGTCATTGCTTTCGAGATCTTTATTTTCTGTCATATCACTTTTAAATGGTCCTTAAAGCCCTGTAGGTTAAAAATGCTAACTTTAATTTAGTTACTTCATAAAAATAGCTTTGAACAGGAGCAAACACTTTTTTTAATTGATGTGACCTAATGCCAAAATGGAGTCTTTACATTAAATCCATGACTTATATTTAAACTCTGTTGTTATTGTAACGTCTGTTTGTGAGTAGAGTAATCCATTCAGAAACAAAACCTGGGATACCTGCTCTGTTGTTGGCAATGGAGGGATTTTGTCCAACAGCACCTGTGGAGAGAGGATAGATTCAGCCCAGTTCGTCATCAGGTAGGAACTCCCAGACTTCTTCCTTCCACATTGTGATGTTTGTTATTGTACTGAATCCCTCAGAATGCACAATGTTTACGATGCATTTTGAGCTCCATCAAATACAAATTTGAACTGTGAGTGATAAGAGTGTGGACTTTCTCCCCGATGCAGGTGTAACCTACCTCCTGTGGAGAACAGACACCTCAAGGATGTAGGCAAAAAGACGAACCTTGTGACGGCAAATCCAAGCATCTTGCTTGAGAAGTAATGGCTACTGCATTGCGTACCACCAATATGACTTTGACCCAGTGAGGGCTTATATATTTCATTTATTTCTCTAACAATCCACCCTCTGCTCAACCTCAGATTTAGGGGTCTACAGGAGCACAGACGTCCCTTCATGGAGAGCATGCAACGCTACAATGACTCTCTGATGCTCCTGCCGGCATTCTCATACTCCCGCAACACTGCAGTGTCCCTGCGTGCGCTCTACACCATCGAGGACTTTGAGAGCCCAATCAGGCCGGTGTTCCTCAACCCAGAGTACGTTCGAAACCTGCACAGCTTCTGGCGCTCCAAGGGCCTCCGGAGCATGCGTTTGAGCTCTGGCTTGATGGTGGCCAGCTTGGCGCTGGAACTTTGCACCAATGTACACCTATATGGGTTCTGGCCCTTTGACCAACACCCGCTATTACACCAACCACTCAATAACCACTACTATGACAACAGAAAGAGTAAGAAGAAGGTTCATGCAATGCCTGCCGAGTTTGACTATTTGTTGAGGTTACATGAGCAGGGTGTACTGAAAATACACCTGGGGGAGTGTCGGCCGTTCAGCAATTAGGCAGCCCTGCAACTGAATACACTGGATAATGTTCTTGTCTTTAGCTGATGTCTTGACTCTATCATTCTCAAAGATTGCAATATGTGTGGTGAAAATAGTGAGGCATGATGTTTAATTGTATTTATTTATTCTGTATTGATGCAAAGCCACCACAAATATATGATACGATAAACTTGGAATGCAATGCACTGAGAATGCGCTGTTTGCACTGATGAAATTATGCAAAAGTAGTTTTTTCTATTAACATTATTTATAGTAATGATTTGAAACTATATATATAGACATTGGTGATAAAAAAAAGAATATATATATATATATATATATATATATATTTATATATATAACTATTTATAATTTTTTTATTAATTTGACTTCTTGGATGGAGATTGTTTAGATTTGGTAAATAGGTAGCCATTTTAGTGCCTTATGTAAACAATGTATTTTTCTTTTAACTGAATTAACTGAACTGATTTTTCAAGCCAATATTGATTCTGTCTATTACATGAGTAGGCCTACAAAAATATGCAGTTGAATACATAGGTGTTCAAAACAAAAATATTTAATAGGTTGTTTATGTTAAACATATAGTTTGATTTCCTGTATGAAAGGATACATTTTTCTGAAATTCTGAAAAATAAACTATATATTTACTGAATTGGTCCATCTTGAACTGAAGGTAATGCTAAATAACATAGATGCAAATGAAATGGAACCAGCCAAGGCCATAGGCTGAAAGATACACTCATACATTTTCGCAATGTTCCCATGTTAAAATGTTTGCCATGATCAATGTTCCCCACAAATGATAGCCACTGATGCCTTGGTAACAAGAAACAAAGCAAAATGTGTGGAAAAAAAAAAAAAAAAAATTTTATAGTGATACTTACTGAAGTCATGTACTTACTGAGATCAATAAAAATTACAAGTGATGTTTCAAAAAAAATCATTGAAGACTTGGAGCCAATATTGACATTGTGTCAATGAATATGAACTCTATTTTCTAAGACATTGGTGATAAAAAAATATAAAGCTGATGAGTAGGCCTACATTGCTTGTTTTATTCCGCAAATGGTCATAAGGAAAAATATGATTTAGTATTTTTCCTGAAGTGCCAGTATCTACCGCTGGGTGTCAGTGTTTCCAAGCTTAACAGCAGACTACTTTTTGCTGAACCTATTCTGCTACATTCAGTGATAAACAGCACACAAAATTACTACATCAATAAGTTGTATTATTGTTTGTTTAATTTCCATGTGCTCGTACACCTTCCTCCTCTCCATTGAGAACAAATTATATGTCTAGATAATGTCAGTGAACACTAGATAAGATTAACTTAAACTTTATTGTCATTGTGCAGAGTAGGCCTATTACAGAGACAATGAATTGAGGTAGTGTCTGACCTAAATGAGGAAAAAAACGAGATAATTGTGTTTGGTTCTAAAAACAGAAAGGCTTAAAGTAACCCAACACCTTCACCCTCTGTCCCTGAAAACCAATGAAAGCCAGAAATCTAGGGGCTATCATGGATTCAGATTTGCGACAGTCACATCAAATCAGTCAAAAAATCTGCATCACTTTAAAAATGTGGCAAGATTTAGGGCTCATATCCTGAAGACTCAAAAAAACTTGTATATGCCTTTATCAGATTACTGTAACGGTCTCCTTAAAGATCTCCCAAAAAAAACTCTTCAGGAAACTTCAGCTTGTTCAGAATGCTGCTGCTCAATGGCGGTCCTACACGGGGGCCAGTAGCATGACTAGATGTCCCGCATTTCCATGACTTTGTACACGTCGCCGGGCAAATTGAGACGTTGTCCCACATTGTTATTGACAGTCAGACTCGATTTTTTTTTTTTTGGAAATGGGTGTTCTATTTCATGTAGGCTACGGCGTCTAGGCTTCGCCTTATGGGCTTGTCCCGTGCGCGTGCTCGCGCGCACTGAAGAATTTCAACTATGCACCAATTAACGTGGGCACCGCCCACATTCCCCACGGCTCGTGTATAAAAGGGGGCGCAAGCCGCCGCCTCATTCTCCTTTTTCTTTCAGCATTTGCATCTGACCAACAAGAAACTACAATGACTACGATGACCAGCGACCGCGGCGCGGGCGAGGCCACGGACCAACGGCCCTTTTCAGGGCCACTGGAGAGCGCTCCTATAAGAGCTACGGGGCCATTTTCAGGGCCTCAGTGCGCCTCCTGTCCCGCCTCCCTGGCGCCGGGTGACGGGCACCGGGCCTGTTTCAGGTGCCTCGGCGCTGAACACGCCGCGGCTGCCATGGTTGCCCCGGCCTCCTGCGCCGCCTGCTGCGCGCTGCCTGGAGAGGGGCTCCTCTCCAGGCACCTCTTCTTCTCCCCGTCGGTGGACCTCGCTGAGGCCATCGACATCTTCGGGGCCGAGGTCCCGGACGCCCAGGACGACGAAGACCAACGCTTCGAGGTTGACGACGTCGCCTCCTTGGACGACGTCTTTCCTGGGTCTGCGTCCGAGTTGTCCCGCTCCGGGGCTTCCACTGAAGCCACTGTGCTCCCGAGGGAGAAACCGCGCCGGATGGCCGATCTCTTCGGCGAGATCATGGTTGAGGCGGCGGCCATCAAGGGCATTCCCATGCCGGCCCCGACTCTCGCCCCCATGTCGGATGACATGCAGGGCGAGTTTTTTCGCACCCAGTCTTCATCCCGGCGGGCCACCCGTTGCCCCCTGTTCCCACCGGTTCAGCACCTCTTCACCGCTGCCGGTGGGGACCCCTCTACTCTGAAGGCCCCGGTGAGGGCCTTCACTGACTTCACCGACGTGGAAGGGTGGGCTGAGACTCAGGCGAGGGGGATCCCTCACCTGGAGCCTTCTCTGGCAGCGCTTCTCTGTCCGGGCGCCGCATGGCGCCCTAACGAGAAGCCGCTGCCCCCGGACCGCCTCCAGAGGCAGATTACCGGCCTGACGGACAGGGTGTTTGTCTGTGCCTCGCAATCTGCGGCGGCATTCAACAACATCGCCCTGCTCTCCTCTGCCCTGGGTCTCCTTGTCGGCTGGCCAGGGAAGCTTACGGCCCGGGAGGAGGCCGCAAGATGGCGGGACGGTTTCCCGCTTTTTCCAGCGCCGTCCTTCAGCCTGTGCCAACCGATAGCCGTTTCGGCCGGCCGGCATATGGCGTGGTCTACCATGGTCCAGCGGGCCATATGGCTCTCCCACACTGCGGTCCCGGAACGAGAGCGGGCCAGCCTCGGTCCAGGGCCCATTAGCTTCCGGACGGACTATTCGGGGCCCCGGTTCTCGGAGGTGCTCACTCACCAGCAGTCCGTCCGTGAGAATCGTTCTCGGTTCGGGGCGATTCTCACGGGCTCCTCCCGCCAGCAGGACGGGAGGAAACGGGGTTCAGGCCGGTTCCAGCACTCCAGGGGACCGCCTCCTACTCCACCCCCAATGCCGCAGCAGAAGCAGCAGCAGCAGCAGCAGCAGCAGCGGCAGCAGCAGCAGCGGCAGCAGCAGCAGCAGCAGCGGCAGCCGCCGCCGCCGCAGCCGGGGAGAAGTTCCGCAAACTTGCTCCCGTTTTTTCATGTGAAACTAATAAAGAAAAAAAAGACCGTTCGACCGAACGGCAGTACATACTCCTTAAAGAGCGCTGTTCCTTTAGATCGCCTCTTCCCCCCCCTCAGCCAGATGGCTGTGGGGTGGCGGCCGGACGGCATGTAGGCATATCCTCTGGTTCACCTGCTTCTAAGAAGCGGCGTCCCTCTGATCTTCGTGGGCGGGCTGGAGACTCGTTACACGAGCCCGTGGATACGGACGCTTGTGCTAGTTTCCTAGCTTCCCACGTTATCCCCTCTACCTCCCTTCTACAGTCTGTGGAAGGTGAGAAGACGGGTCTGCGTGCTGTGGCTGCAGCCAGCGGGCAACGCACGGTCATGAGTGCTACGTCCAGACGGCTCGCTGTTTGTGCAGCGACTGGCTCTGTGACGTCTACCACGGTCGCTGAGCCTCCTCCCTTTCATGGGATGCCCCCCTTGGTCCACACTCAGTGTGGAGGCGGTAGGGGCCGAGGAGTATGGGTTGTTCCTGGACAGCGTTCCTCAGCTGTCGGCTCGCCCTCTCTCCGATCGCTATGCGTGTTGGCTAGAGCGGTGCATTCTACCATCATGGTTGGACAGCACGTTGAAATGGGGTCATCCCATACAGTTCAAGCGCCGTCCCCCACCCTTTGTGGGGTTGGTGGAGACCAGGCTACGGGACCCAGGGGCAAGCACGGCTCTGGCAGCAGAGGTGGCCCGTCTCTTGGAGAAGGGGGCCGTCACTGTCCCCCCCCCCCACGAGTCACGTCGGGGGTTTTTACTTCCCGCTACTTCTGGTTTTCCAAAGAAGTCAGGGGAGATGAGACCTATTCTGGATCTTCGCGTGTTCAGCAAGTTCGTTGCCGCGAGGAAATTCAGAATGCTCAATGTCAGAGCGCTGCTCCGATGTGTGAGGGCGGGCGACTGGTTCACATCCCTGGATCTCAAGGATGCTTACTTCCACGTCCCTGTTCAGCAGGCGCACAGGAAGTTTCTCTGTTTTGCCTTTATGGGGTGGCGTACGAGTACCAGTGCCTGCCATTCGGCTACTCCCTGGCCCCGCGCACCTTCTCGAAGTGTGTGGAGACGGCCTTGGGGCCGCTCAGGCGTCAGGGAAAGAGGGTTCTCTTTTACCTCGACGACCTACTTATTCTGAGCGACTCAGAGGAAGCTGCGAGAAGGGACACCATGGCGGTGATAAACTGGGAGAACCATCAACTGGGAGAAGAGCTTCCCGCTCCCCGGCCAGCAGATAGTCTACTTGGGGCTTTGCCTGGACTCGGCCGCCATGACAGCGAGGCTTTCGCCTCCTCGGCGAGACGCCATCCTGTTGGCACTCTCCCGCTTTTGCGTTCTCAGAAACGTGACCGCGCTGTCCACCATGCGCCTGTTGGGGCTGATGGCAGCCGCCCACCCCGTGGTACCCCTGGGTCTGCTCTTTATGCGCAGACTCCAGCGGTGGTTTGCTCGCCAACGGTTGGACCCCGTGCGACACAAGTTCAGGGTGCTCCTCCTACCCCGTTCAGTGTCGCCAGATTTGGGATACTGGGGAACCCCCCCCGCCCTTCTCAGGGGTGTTCCCCCTGGGCAGAGTGACGTTCCTACCGTTGTGGTCTTCACGGACGCCTCGTTGACGCGGTTTGGGGAGGAACGTGCCTCTCTCACTCGGTGGGAGGCGAGTGGCGCACGCCCCCTACAGCCCACATAAATGTGCTGGAACTCGTCGCTTGTGAGGAAAGTGGCTCTTGCATTTCTTTCACCTGGTGCGTGGCCGCCACGTTTCTGATCAGGACAGATAGTGTGTCGGCGGCGGCGTACATAAACAAACAGGGGGGAGTGCGTTCCTCTGCTCTCCACCAGAGGGCGGTCGAGCTCTGGCTTTGGGCTCATCAGTATCTCCTCAGTCTGAGGGCCCTGCATATCGCGGGCACACAGAACTTCGGGGCGGACCTCATGTCTCACGGCGGTCCCCGCCGCGACGAGTGGCGGTTACATCCCGACATTGTCAGACTGATCTGGCAGAGGTTCGGGACGGCTCAGGTGGACCTGTTCGCGTGCAGGGAGAACACACACTGCAGGTTGTGGTTCTCTCTCAACCCTCGGGATCTTCCCCCGTTGGGGGTGGATGCGTTGGGGCACACACCTTGGCCTCGGGTTCTCTTGTATGCGTTTCCTCCGCTCCAGCTGATCCTTCCTCTTCTGGAGCGGGTCAGACAGTAGAGATTGTCCCTGATTATAGTGGCTCCGGAGAACCGTTCAGCTCTGTGGTTTCCAGAGCTGGCGGCGCTCTCACGGACGGCGCCGTGGCCGGTACCGTTCAGGCCGGATGCGCTTTCGCAGGCCCATGGGACGGTGCACCACCCGCCTGATATATCGGGACGGCTGCTGGTCTGGCTCCTGAGAGGTTGATCCTGCAGGGCAAAGGTTTGCCTGAAGCGCTTATCAACACTATCCAGGGTGCTCGTGCGCCTTCTACTTCTTCCCTCTATGCGGCGAAGTGGGGCGCTTTCTCTGATTGGTGTGACAGGAACCACGCTGTCCCATCCCATTGCGAGGTGGGAAGCGTGCTTGCTTTTCTGCAGCACTTATTGGAGAAGGGTTTGGCCTTTTCCACTATCAAGGTCTATGCGGCAGCTGTTTCAGCTGGCCATGCGGGCTGTGATGGTGGACCGATCTTCAGCCATCCACTAGTCAAGAGGTTCTTGCGTGGGGCTAGACGGGTTAGGCCTGTTTCGCGCGTGCTTACACCACGCTGGGACCTCCCCACCGTGTTGCGCGGGTTGTCCAGGGCCCCTTTCGAGCCTCTGTCTCAGGCCCCTTTTGGATGCCCTTGTCCTTTAAGACGGCGCTCTTTATTGGCTTTGGTTTCTGCCAAGCAGGCCTGTGAGCTGACCGCTCTGTCTGTCAGCCCGAGCTGCTTGTTGCTTAACGAGGACAGCTCCTTTGCGCTGCTCAGACCTAATCCTGCGTTCCTCCCTAAGAACATTAATAGTTCTTTCCGGTCGAGAGATATTATGCTTAAGGCTTTTCACCCCCCGCCTCATTCTAGTGAGGCGGAGGCGGAGTTGCATCTCCTGTGCCCGGTGCGGGCGCTGGCTATGTATGTGAAACGCTCGGCCGCGTTCCGCTCCACACAACAGTTGTTTGTGTGTTATAGCGACGCTAGCAGGGGCCGCGCTCTCTCTAAACAGCGGTTTTCTCGCTGGATATGTGAAGGTGTTTGCTTAGCCTATGCTCGACAGGACTTAGCGCCACCATTGGGCGTTAGAGCTCACTCGACACGGGGCGTGGCTGCTTCGACGGCTCTGCTCAGAGGCGTTCCGGTGGAGGACATTTGCGCGGCTGCGTCTTGGTCCTCCCCCGGGCCCTTTGTCCGTTTTTACATGTTAGACATGTCCAGGGGCTCACTCGGCAACTCTGTGTTGGAGTCCGGTGTCCCTTCTACGGCTTAGGTTTGAGGACCCTTATCCGCCAGTATGTCGCCGTCTAAGGCGAAGCCTAGACGGCGTAGCCTACATGAAATAGAACGATAGTTATGATATTATAACTCTAGTTCTATGATTGTAGGCGTAGCCGTCTAGTTTCCCACCTGCTGTACCCTCCAAATGCTGAAAGAATAGCATGGAGAATGAGGCGGCGGCTTGCGCCCCGTTTTATACACGAGCCTTGGGAATGTAGGCAGTGCCCACGTTGATTGGTGCATAGTTGAAATTCTTCAGTGCGCGCGAGCACGCGCACGGGACAAGCCCATAAGGCGAAGCCTAGACGGCTATGCCTACAATTATAGAACTAGAGTTATAATATCATAACTATCGTTTTAAAATCTGGCATTTATCAAATAGCTGTGTGCCGAGACAGCAGTGGGGGCTGTCATCAGGGGAATGGGCGGGCTGTTTGATCATGTCAATCAAACTGGGACGCGGACGCCAGTTAAGGGCACGCGCACCAACAAAAAACAATCAGGTCAGAACGGCAGATGATATGGAGGAGAGCGCGACCCGTAGGCTACGACTAAAAGGAAATGCAGCTACAACAAAGACAGGGAAACCATATCCCTGGGTGAAACCAGTTCAAGGGGAGTCTTGTAAAGCATTATGTGAAGTTTGCATAAGTAAATTTTCCATTTCACACAGAGGTGAATTTGACGTAAAAATTGACAGAAAATGCAAGTCACAAACAACGGGTTGCTCAAAAGGAGGCTTCCCAGTTCCAAACAAGATTAAAACGCAGATAAGGTAACAGCAGCTGAACTAACTAGCGTTCAAACCCCTACTGAAGGTCCCAGGTCGCACCCCTCCAGTGCTGTGAACCATGTAGCTACCACAACAGACGGCTGGTCTGCCAGACAACGTATATTTAGGTGTCACCTAGATATACCATACATCACTGGAGAGGCAATCTGCTAGCCTGGCTCCGCCCGCCCACCTACTTCCGGCCAAATTTCATTTTCCCGTCAGTAGTCAGTCTGAGCCTGGCTGGGGCTTGTTAGTGGGATTTTGCCCGAACAAATTTCTGTGTGACCAATCAGCGAACAGAGGGACTGGCTGAGAACGATGACGTCAAGGTTGCGCGGCAGTTTCAGTTGTAGTCAGGAAGACCAGGAAAACAATGGAGAAGGATACGAGAGAAGCTATTCGGTCTCTTGTGGGATCGCTGCAGAATATCGATCAATTAAAGCCGGAGCAAGAACAAGCTTTGCTGAGTTTTGTTGGTGGCCATGATGTTGTGGCGCTTCTCCCCACTGGGTTCTGGAAAAGTTTGATTTTCCAGCTGGCTCCGTTAGTGGTGAAGGAGCCGGTCCCGTCGCATGACATACGTCACGACCAAACGCCATGCGATTGGTTATGGCAGATCCAGAGTGGCACTGGGCAGATCCAATCATTTTAAAACTTCAACAGACACCCAACTCCAAGCGAGTGAACGTTTGTCAATTGGGCAGTTCCAGACCTTCTGTACAAATGAAATGAAGTACGACGGTCTGGTAGGACCAGGCTAGCAATCTGCTGCATTAGTTTGTAAACGGCTCAGAGGCTCACACAAGTTTTATGTTCTTGCTTGTGCAAGATCCCACATTGTTTTTTAAACTTTTGAAAAATGTCCAAGCCTTGAAATGAAATAGTTTATTTGCTACTTTATTTTGTAATTGTGTATTTAACTGGACAGATTGTACACAATACATACATTGCAATAATTCAAATGGCTTTCAGCTAATTTTGATCTGTACATCTTTTATAGGCTCAATCCAGCTGAGTTGGGATTTTTTAAATATAAATAAAACATCATGCCCTAAATATAAATCTTTATGAATACTGTATACATTTGTGTGATAGGATAAATGATAGAATGCCATAGTATTAACACACACACACACACACACACACACACACACACACACACACACACACACACACACACACACACACACACACACACACACACACACACACACACACACACACACACACACACACCTGAACAGCCCCAAAGCAGACAGAGAGGAGCTGGGCGGGGAAGTGTCCTTTCCAGAAAGCCGGGAGGCCTTCCTCTCTCAGTATGCAGCGAGAGGCCTAGAGCAGGCCCCTGTACTTCCCCTCAGGATGCAGGTAAGACACACGTTCTAGCTGGAGCTGCGAGCAGAGACAAAAGGCAACCACATGACGGTAAATAGCTTACAGGTGACCACATCCTCATAACACTTTTTGATTATGAGGTGGAAAAATATCATCATTAATGTTCTCCAGATGTAGGATTAGAGTGTTACATTTGACACCCTGGCCCTCAACATCCTCCAGGGCGAATCATCTGTGCATATGGGGTGCCAACACACACCAGTTGCAGGACAAGCTGAACAAGCAGGAGTCAGCTTGCAAAGTGTGTAGACCACTCATAGACGCTCTGCTATGGGGTGCCGTTTGTGAAAATTTGGTTACAATGTTTTAGCTTACATTTAGCTCACTTTCCTCACATTTAGCGCATTTTCATCACATTTGAGACAGAAATTCATATAAAACAACACGTTGCATATAATAATTTTCAACAATATGTTCAAAGTTAAAAAAATTGTTAAATTATATATAAATATTATATCTAAATGTAAATGTTAACTATAAATATAAATGTTAAATTTATATCTAAATGTTAAATCTAAATCTAAATGTTATATCTAAATCTAAATGTTATATCTAAATCTTACACTTATATCTGAATGTTGAATCTAAATCTGAAATTCATACCTAAATGTTAAATCTAAATCATAAATCTCAATCTAAATCTCATCTCATCTCATCTCATCGTCATCCGCTTATCCGGGGTCGGGTCGCGGGGGCAGCAGCTCAAGCAGGGGGCCCCAGACTTTCCTTTCCCGAGCCACATTGACCAGCTCTGACGGGGGGATCCCGAGGCGTTCCCAGGCCAGTGTTGCGATATAATCTCTCCACCTAGTCCTGGGTCTTCCCCGAGGTCTTCTCTCCACTGGTGTGCCTGGAACACCTCCCAAGGGAGGCGCCCAGTGGGCATCCTTACCAGATGCCAGAACCACCTCAACTGACTCCTTTCTAAGCAAAGGAGCAGCGGCTCTAATCCGAGCTCCTCACGGATGACTGAACTTCTCACCCTATCCCTAAGGGAGAAGCCAGCCACCCTCCTGAGAAAACTCATCTCGGCCGCTTGTACCCGTGATCTCGTCCTTTCGGTCATCACCCATCCCTCATGACCATAGGTGAGGATAGGAACGAAGATTGACGATAGCGTAAGCGGTGCGGTAAAGCGAACGCAATACCACTCCCGCTGCTCAGATTCTCCGGCTAATCTCACACTCCATCGTTCCCTCACTCGCGAACGAGACCCCGAGGTACTTGAACTCCTTCACTTGGGCTAACGACTCATTTCCTACCCGGAGTAAGCAAACCACCGGTGTCCTCCTAAGAGTCATGGCCTCCGATATAGAGGTGCTGATCCTCATCCCAGCCGCTTGACACTCGGCCGCCATCCGATCCAGTGAGGGCTGAAGGGCACAGGCCGATGATGCCATCAGGACCACATCATCTGCAAAGAGCAGCGATGAGATCCTCAGACCACCAAACTGCAACCCCTCCCCACCACGATTCCGCCTCGATATCCTGTCCATGAATATCACAAACAGGATTGGTGACAAAGCGCAGCCCTGGCGGAGGCCAACACCCACCGGGAACGAGACTGACTGGCTGCCGAGAACCCGGCCACAGCTCTCGCTTTGGGAGTACAAAGATTGAGAGACCCCCCTACCCCATACTCCCGCAGCACCTCCCACAGTTTCTCCTGGGGGACCCGGTCATATGCCTTCTCCAGATCCACAAAACACATGTAGACCGGATGGGCATACTCCCAGGCCCCCTCCAGGATCCTTGTGAGAGTGAAGAGCTGGTCCGTAGTTCCACGTCCGGGGCGAAAACAGCATTGTTCCTCTTCAATCTGAGATTCGACGATCGGCTGAACCCTCCTTTCCAGCACCTTGGAGTAGACTTTACCAGGGAGGCTGAGAAGTGTGATGCCCCAGTAATTGGCACACACTCTCTGGTCCCACTTTTTGAACAGGGGGACCACCACCCCAGTTTGCCACTCCTTTGGCACTGTACCCGACTCCCATGCAATGTTGAGTAGGCGTGTCAACCATGACAGCCCCTCAACACCCAGAGCTTTTAGCATTTCTGGCTGGATCTCATCAATCCCTGGGGCTTTGCCACTGCGGAGATGTTTAACTACCTCAGTGACTTCCATCAGGGAAATTGACGATGAACCACCATCAACCTCGAGCTCTGCCTCCATCATAGAGGGCGTGTTAGTCGAATTCAGGAGTTCCTCAAAGTGTTGCTTCCAACGTCCGACTACCTCCTCAGTTGAGGTCAACAGAGTCCCATCCTTACTGTACACAGCTTAAATGGTTCCCCGTTTCCCCCTGCTGAGGTGCCGGATGGTTCTACCAGAAACACTTTGGTGCCGACCGAAAGTCCTTCTCCATGGCCTCTCCGAACTTCTCCCACACCCGCTGCTTTGCCTCTGACATGGCAGCAGCTGCAGCCCTTCGAGCCTGTCGGTACCCTGCAACTGCGTCAGGACTCCTCCGGGATAACATATCCCAAAAGGCCTCCTTCTTCAGTCGGACGGCTTCCCTGACCACCGATGTCCACCACAGTGTCCGAGGGTTACCGCCCCTTGAGGAACCCAAGACCCTGAGGCCACAACTCACCGCCACAGCGCTTCAGCAATGGAGGCTTTGAAACACCGCCCACTCCGCTCAATGCCCCAACCCTCCACAGGAATGCTAGAAAAAGCTCCGCCGGAGGTGTGAGTTGAAGATCCCTAGGACAGGGGCCTCCTCCAGACGTTCCCAATTCACCCGCACTACTCGTTTGGGCTTTACCAGGTCTGTTCCAGAAACTTTCCCATTCCCTGATCCCAACTCACCACCAGATGGTGGTCGGTTGACAGTTCCGCCCCTCTCTTTACCCGAGTGTCCAAAACATGCCGCCTCAGATCAGATGACACGATCACAAAATCGATCATCGATCTTCGGCCTAGGGTACTCTGGTACCATGTACACTTATGAGCACCCTTATGTTCGATCACAGTGTTTGTTATGGCCAATCCATGACTAGTACAAAAGTCCAGTAACAAACGACCACTCGGGTTTAGATCAGTGAGGCCGTTCCTCCCCACCACGCCTCTCCAGTAGTCTCCATCGTTGCCCACATGGGCGTTAAAGTCTCCCAGTAGAACTACGGAGTCCCCTACTGGAGCCCCATACAGGACTCCATTCAGGGTCTCCAAGAAGGCAGAGTACTCTGAACTGCTGTTCTGTGCATACGCACAAACAACAGTCAGAGTTTTCCCCCCCACCACCCTTAGGCGTAGGGAGGCGACCCTCTCGTCCACCGGGGTAAATTCCAACACCGCGGCGCTCAGCCGGGGATTTATGGGTATCCCCACACCCGCCCGGCGCCTCACGCCTCTCGCAACTCCAGAGATGACTTTTACCGCCACCCATGTGGCAGCGCACCCAACCCCAGCGGGTCCTCCTGCAGGTGGTGGGCCCACAGGATGAAGAGGGGGGAGGTGCCACGTAGCTTGTTCGGGCTGTGCCTGGCCGGGCTCAGTGGCAAACCCGGCCACCAGGCGCTCGCCAACGGGCCCTCCGTCTGGGCCTGGCTCCAGACGGGGGCCCCGGGCTTCTTCTGGGCAGGGTCTCTCCTCCTCTTGATTGTTTTTCCATGGGGTCTTGGTGAACCATTCTTAGTCTGGCCCCTCACCTGAGACCACTCTGCCATGGGAGACCTTACCAGGAGCACAAGCATAGGCGTCGATTAAGCCGGGGCCGCGTCCCCAACAGATTTCGTAAAGCTTTATTTTGTCCCCACCACTTGTAAAAAAAAATAATAATAAAAAAATTCTAGTTGAATTATTATGGATTATTACACGGGTCTTCTCAATGCCGTGAAACGCTCCGTTCCATTGCATGGGCATGGAAAACAAAGGACTTTTTGCATATAATGACGTCTGTGGTATTACTCCGCAAGTAGTCCGGTAACTTTTCAACCCTAGCGTTTTCGGTTGCTAAGTGACGTCAACGTCTTTGGAGGACTATTTCTCTGCTGATCAACACTAGACTGCTCCATTCACTTGCATGGACCTTCCTAACTTTCAGCTGTCAATTATTTTTGTTTATTACACGGCTCTCCTCAATACAGTTGAATGCTCCCGTCCACCATATTGACCGCTGTCAAGGAAAGTGTTTTTTCTTGCCTCTGATTCACGTCATCTGTATCACTCCGCAGTCCGGTAACTTATCAACCCCAGCGTATTTGTTTGCAAAGCGATGTTAACAACTTTGCAACATCTCTCTGATGATCAACGCACGAAACTAACAAATACATGGAAAAATACAATCATTGAGAAAGTATTTCGCTTTGGCAAGTACCAATTACAATCAACCAATACTGCATGGCGGATGATGAGCATCAGACAATCAAAGTCATTTTAGTCGAATACATAGAAAAACGCACCGAGAGAAGCGTGCTAGACATGAACAGGCAAAATAACCTGTTGAAAACAAATGATGTGGTAGGCAGCATCCACGGATGCATCTGCAAGACCACGCCTACATAATTAAAGGTAAGACCGAATTTATTGCCCAAGATGCTGGGCTGGTGGCGAGATCTTTGTGTTTGTAATCAAGTGTCGGCTGTTAAACTTGCAAAAACATCCCGTGTTGACACAAAGTGAACTTGGGTCATCTGCTTCTGAATCGAACTAATGTGGGGATAAACAGCGTTTGGGTAACTCCTGAGTAGGCAGTGGGATGAATCGGGAATGAAAACAGCACATTTAGAGTATACAGCGTCACGCAAGCAAACTATTTCTTTTCATCTTGACAACCTTTGTATGCTGTGAGCCACAAATAACGTGGCCCTCGAACAAACACGCAGGTTAACCTCCCTACTCCCTTGTTATGTTTTAGCTTAGCCAATCATCAACGTGTCAACATTGGATAGCCTACATGAGCTGAACAATAAGGGTCATAGTCCATGCCTTTGAACCACGTTCTTCAAAAAACCTGCCAGAACAATTGGAATACATTATCCTAGTAATAGGTATGCCGTCTCAGAACTTCATTCCGCAGCACAAAGAGAAAAAACAGCAGCATCCCATGTACCCACAATCGAAAATGTACTCCTGAATCTCTGGCCACCAGCACCATCCGAACCAAACCTACGACCCATGAGCACAACTCCAGACACACAGCCCTCAAGGTTCACAGGGACACGCAAACCTCTCCACCACGATAAGTACGGTCCAGGAGAGGCCTCAATCTAAGGCCAACTAAAAGTATATATAAATCAAAAAATTCTAATCTAAATTACATGTTAAATTTCTAAATTAAATCTAAATCTAAATGTTATGTATAAAATCAAATTTAAATCAAAGGTAAATCGAATCAAAATGTACATCTAAGTCGCCAAGCCGCAAAGCTAAATTAGAAAATATCAATTCCCAGGAAACCACATAAATAGACATATATACTGACCGTCATATACATCTGTGCTAATACATAAGGGCCGACTGCACCAAGAACATAATGACATAATGTACTACACTACATCCCTAAAATCGTACTACTGAACCATCAATCATAATATCGCTCTATGTCTAAAATGCCTTAACATTGCTGCTGGACCCACCTATCCCATTTAAATACGCACAAACTCAAGTCTTTTAACTAACTCTGTTGTAACCAAAGTGAATAAGTAAAGTCATAATTTTTTAAATAAAGTTTAACACTATCAGACTTGCAACAAATAACCAAACTCCAAGAACCCTCAACACACACAACCAGCATTTAATATTTATGATCGAACAAGTGGGTGTAAAAATGATCCAAACATTAATGAAAGCATATGGCGACCAACAGTTGGGGATCAAACAGAGAACAAGAATCAACTAATATCATCATTATAACATGCATCTTCTCTCAGTGCGAAACGCTATGTGCAAATGAGCAGTAACTATGCAATCTTTCTGCATTTGGTTGCAGTCCATAGCAGTGTATCCACGGTAAACAACTGTGGACCGGCCTAACCTTCAAAAATAAAATAAAAGTGCAAATTAAAACCTAGATTTTGTGTACGTAGCCAGGGTGATATTTGAAAGCTGGGTTAAGCAAATGCCATGATACAAATCCAAAAACAACAAAAAGAATGGTTTTTTTCAATTCCCACAATAGTCCATCTAGGAGCACTACACTGGTGATCAGATCTGGTTATCCTAAAAGTGTATGTTATTTTTGCACAATAACAGTCCATAACTGCAGAGTTTGTATATTTAATAGAGAACACTGTGTTTTGCATGTACTTCTTAACGCTGTACCCTGCCTATCCGGCCACACTCATCACCCTGCAGTACAGACCTTGTAAAGTGCAAACTCCATCAGGTCGTGGCGATGTCGGATTCATGGGTTGAGAATGGATAAGCAATGTGTTCGTGTCTGAGGGAAATACCAAGTGACAATTTAGATTTGTCTGGAGACTTAGGTGCCTATGAAAGATAGAATATCTTTCCGCCAATCGAACAGTTTGAGTAGATGTGTGAGAAAGGATTGATCGCCAAAGATAAGCCATCGCCATTTCCTTGAATCTAGGCTAAACGTTACACGTGATGTCGAACAGAAGACGCAAAAGCGCGCTCTTCAACTTTATTCGCGTTTAGATAGCGTTCAGGGGAGGAAATCGCGTCCATAGCGTACCCAAAAGTTGTGGAATTCGATGGGTAACAATCGCAAGCAGCAGCCGCAGGTGGCGTGATACACTACAAACAACCACCGCAGCTGAGCGCAATGCTAAAATCTACTCCTCTTACCTACGCCGCGAAACCAAAACTAAATACAGACCTCTCTTCAAACACTAATCGTACATACCGTACATTCGTAGAAAGACTCCTTAAATTATAGAGCGCAAGAGCAGTTTGAGCCCGACGCAACATGAAAGATTCGACATTTGTTATTTCCTTGACTCCACATGTAATGACGTAAACGCACGCGACGTGAGCAATCGAGCAAGTGTTTTACTCTGGCAGGTAGACGGAACCTACGGAGCGAATTCAACTTTCCACTCTGAGCTTTCAGATATCGCTTTCCACCCCAAAACCAGTCTAAAACAAAAGGCACTCCGATAAATATGTCGTTTTTTACCCGCAAGCAGTCCTCGTCGAAACGGGGCCTTAGGCCTTTCCCATGTTGCGCGCTTTGCGGCGCTTCAATGGAGAGGATGACAAGCTCTTGCCGTGTTAATGCAAACTCCGCGACGCCGCGCGGGGGACCAAGTTGCGCAGGGGTAAATGATGGCCGCAAGATGTCTCGAATGCGATTCGTGCCTGTCCGTCCTGCCACTGAATGTAGTCACATTTCGATTGCATAGTCATTAAGGTCGAGCCATCGAACTAACCCAAATCTCGCGCCGCAGTCCAAATTTCCTGTCTCTCGACTTAAACCTCCAAAGACGCTGTGTTACCATGCAAATGGAATTCCGTTTCAAACTTGGATAGTGATGCAACCGGCCATCCTCACGGTCGACGCTGGTGTTAACAATGAGTAGGTGCTGTTCTCAGCATGAATACCACTGATGTGGACACCCAAACCCGCTGTCCTCCGGACTGAATATATGTCCCGCGAGAAGGTTTGACCCACCCACTTCTACACCGACAGTTGGGTTTTATTAGTTCTTCATGTCATTGTGAATGTGGAGATACGAACAGTGTTGGACTTGGCCAGGAATCACTTATGGCCCTGCAGTTAAATATGATTGTAAGGGCTGAATATCAATGAGGTCAGCCGTTCGAGTGGTCCGTGGTGAGCTCTGTCAGCTGTCTTCCAGCTGCCTGCGATATTTGAATTTGTGGCCTAGATATCGATAGTTTCCGTTGAGTGAGTACACCCTTATTGCGTGTGTTTAGGGTGGTGAGGAACCGTTTTGCTCCAGCCGCCATTTTGACACACACACACACACACACACACACACACACACACACACACACACACACACACACACACACACACACACACACACACACACACACACACACACACACACACACACACACACACACATCACAATGTCAATGAGTGTCCACCCAGCGACCCAGGAACATGGCGTTGACTCAAAGATCCTCCTCAGCTGCCATGTTAAGGAAGACCTCCATGTTTTCCTGAAAATCAAAGGTGAAGAGCAGGGGGTACTTTTCTTCTTCATCATCATTTGAAAAACATATCCATTTCAGGAGCTCCTGCTGTTCTGTTTCGTCCATATTCTGAATTGAGGGCTCGACCACCTTCCCCCTGAGCGATGTTGTCAAGTGGCACGTTTAATGGAAAATGAAATACCACCAAGTTGGAATCATTTTATATTCAATTATATTAGTTTTACAACCAGTTAGTTACTTAAACTAACACTTGGAACTGTAAGGCTCTACACCCAGGACTGCAGACAAGCCCATCCAGATAATAACACATCAAATTAGACAACACCACCACTGTGGTGGGACACATAACTGGAGGGGGTAAGTCTGTCTACAGAGAGGAGGACCTGAAACTGTTGAACACTGAGTGAGTTGAACACCAGAACCATTTTGTCCACTTTAAATACTTAAAATAATGAAAGACCATCATACCTAGGAGGATGGCACATTCTTTTCAAAAGATTATTTTCATGACTGAATGGTGGAAGAATCAGGGAAATTAAAGATTGTTGTAGGAGTAAATGAACAAAAAAAGAACAAACAAATACAACTTAACATTAACAGCATTAAAAATACATAAATAAAGACTAACCTCATGAATGTCATCTTGCCTTCTCTTCTTCAGTTTAAAAACTGGTGGCACCTCACCCGAAGAAGAGCCTTAGATGAATCGGTCCAGTGGGCAAAGAGTTTGCCATGGCTCAAATATTAAGAATTAAAGGAAGAAAGAGAAATGAATACACTACAAATACAATAGAGACACTCATGTGTAACCATTTCTTAGTCAAACAAAGGTGAACATAATTTGGCCTTACCTTCCAAGGTCAAAATTTTCGATCAGCATGATACACCACCATTTTCTTAATGCCGGAATATCAGTCTAATAAAATAGAAAAAATATATGTTAGCCTTAATATGAAATAACTTTTTAGATAGCTTGGAATAAGCAAGGGAACTTACAACAGTAAAGTCAAAGGGTGCATCCATCACTTTTTAAAGGGCATACTGTAAATAAAATAATCACTTTATGTTAATATTTTGTAAGCACAAAGAGTAAGTAAATCCGACCAATAGTCACACCTACCATCAACATGAAGATGCCACAGTCGATGCCGTACTTTTGCCTTGGAAAGCCCTATCATGTTAGAAATTAGTTAGTATTTGTACTTCTAGTTTCACAGTATCATTAAACAACAATATATTTACCTCGATGTCCAAACCAGTCGTCTCTTTCCATGGCCCAGGGCTGAGCGACTGACAAAGGTTGCTAAAATGTACCAACAGCAGCAGCATTGAGAGCATATCAATCCATGCAAAAATATGGCCCTTTTTACATGTACCGCAACACACGACGCAATCTATTTAGTTAGGAACAAGATCTTCATGCAGTCACACACACCCATTTCAGCAGGCTTTTTATGGTACCATTATATAACTCACTTGGTGGTTCTCAATTTTTTGTAAGTTTAGGAGTTCACAGTATGTGGACATTCCTTGTTAAATTCTAAGGTTAGAGATGAACAGCTGATAGGTGCAACTCTCGTTAAAGCGAAACGATTCAATTTGTGCAAATTATTTTATGACAACTTAACTCTGTTTTGGACTACAGATGACTGTCAAAAGTCCACATCTTAAAAAACGTTTGCACTCGCAACACATCTACAAATCTGTAAAATCGTTTGACAAGACAGACTAAAGGCTACACAACGTTGACAAAAAACATTTGCCCATCTTGCAAAAATGACACCTAGCCAGCGTGCATTTCAAAAGGGTACCCTTGTGCTTCTCTTTTCGACGCATGGGGTTTTCAACTCGTTACAATGTAATCCCTCCACGGCAATATATATGAAGCTATGAGCCTTCATCCCATTGGCTAATGGGTGACCGATGGCTGCACATAGAGACGCTATGAGCATTCATTCTATTGGCTAACGGAGGACCTTGTGCTGCTTTTTTCGATGGAGGGGGTTTTCCACTTCTTACAATGTAATCCCACCAATGTGTCCTTGTTAATTACACGACATGTATGGGTTAAGGCTATGGACATCAGTTGTCCTGTTTTGTGCTTTGATTGAGAGAAACAATAATTTTTTTGATCAGTGTTGATTAGCTGAGGTCGTTGCTATAGAGACCACGTCCGTCCACTTTGTTTGACAACTGACAGAGCAACCCTATCGCTAAAATTACGTTCCCAGAGAACTATTCAGCATTCTCTATTACGTCTTAAAAACTTACTTTGTCCGTGATTACGTTTTATTGAACATATCGCAAATACGAATTCGTTCTCAGCCTATTTTTTTGCCATTTATTTACCGCGTTACTATTGCAGAATAAAGGATAAATTATTATTATCATTCAACTTGTGTTTTTGCAGTGTAGAGTGGTGGAGGGATGACGTATGTTGGCCAACCCAGAAGTGAGCGTCGCCCTGGGTTCCCTTGACAACAAGCCAACAGGTTTTTCCATTGGATTTTGGATGATTGCAGAACATTTTGCATTTTTGAAGCTCCTCCTCAAAAACTGAAAATAAAGAAATAAATAAAAATAACTGTGCTCCAAATATCGAAATGTAAACCAATGCATTCTGAATGGGAGTGTTGTTCCGATTTTTCCATGCTACACAGAACGAAATGTAAACCCATGGAAATAAAGGCTCCATGGTCATAATAATTTAAATATAATTAATCCCCTGAGTCCCTCTCCTGGAACCGTCACCTTATCGTGGTGGAGAGGTTTGCGTGTCCCTGTGAACCTGAGGGCTTTGTTGTCTGGAGCCTTGTGCTCCTGGCAGGGTCTCCCATGGCAGAGTGGTCTAAGGTGAGGGGCCAGACTAAGAATGGTTCACCAAGACTCCATGAATAAACAAGAAAGAGGAGGAGAGACCCTGCCCAGAGGAAGCCCGGGGCCCCCGTCTGGAGCAAGCCCCAGACGGAGGGCTAGTTGGCGAGCGCCTGGTGGCGCCCGAAAAAGCTACGTGGCACCCCCCCCCTCTTCGTCCTGTGGGCCCACCACCTGCAGGAGGACTCACTGGGGTCGGGTGCGCTGCCACATGGGTGGCGGTGAAAGGCAGGGGTCGCAACGGACCAGACCTGAGTGGCAGAAGCTGGCTCTGGGGACGTGGAAACCGTCACCTCACTGTGGGGAAAGGAACCGGAGCTTGTGAGGGAGGTGGAGCGCTATCAGTTAGATCTGGTGGGGCTTACCTCTACGCACAGTCTCAGCTCTGGTACTGTACTCCTGGATAAGGGTTGGACTCTATTCTTCTCTGGAGTTGCCAGAGGCATGAGGCGCCGGGCGGTTGTGGGGATACTCATAAATCCCCGGCTGAGCGCCGCGGTGATGGAGTTTACCCCGGTGGACGAGTGGACGTCACTGAGGTAATTAAACATCTCTGCAGTGGCAAAGCCCCAGGGATTGATGAGATCCAGCCAGAAATGCTAAAAGCTCTGGGTGTTGAGGGCTGTCATGGTTGACACGCCTATTCAACATTGCATGGGAGTCCGGGTACAGTGCCAAAGGAGTGCGCAAACTGGGCTGGTGGTCCCCCTGTTCAAAAAGGGGACCAGAGAGTGTGCTCCAATTACCGGGGTATCACACTTTCTCAGCCTCCCTGGTAAAGTCTACTCCAAGGTGCTGGAAAGGAGGGTTCGGCCGATCGTCGAACCTCAGATTGAAGAGGAACAATGCGGTTTTCGCCCCGGACGTGGAACTACGGACCAGCTATTCACTCTCGCATGGATCCTGGAGGGGGCCTGGGAGTATGCCCATCCGGTCTACGGGCCCTATTTTAACGGTCTGAAACGCAAGTGGGAAAGCGCAAAGCGCAAGTAGCTTTGTGGGCGGTTCTACGGCGCTATCGCTATTTTACAGGCGGATAAATGACACTTCCGCCGCGGCGCAAGTGTCAAAAGGGTTGGTCTGAAGCAGCCTAATTACCCGTAGGTGTGGTTTGGGCGTAACGTGCAATGAACCAATCAGAGCGTTTTTTTCGCAATCCCCTTTAAGAACGATCCGCGCGCATGTTCCATAGCGGATTGCTATTATGATGGCGGTTGGCCAGGCGCACGCAATGAAAGGTTCACCACCAGAAGATACCGATGTGCTTGTCAGAGCAGTCAAAGAACGCGACTTGGCTTTATATGGGGATGGAGAAACCCCACCAAAATTTGCTTCCGGTGAAAGCGGCTTGGGAGGAAATCGCCGTAATGTGTTTCAGCAGGACAAAATATTATTTTATATATTATTATTATTTTTATATTATTTTATTCTTTATGGACACCACAATGATTTTCCTTGTGTGGTAATATTTTTATTGTCCTTGTAATTATGTATGGTTTGCAAAAAATGGGAACTGCTGTCCGTGTAGATGAGAGAAGCAAAGTGTATGCGCGAGGTGCACAAGCAATCCGTATGCATCGCATGCGCATGTATGCGCCCTTAAAATAGCATCTGAACAACGCGCCACTGACTTTAGACCAGGTATTTCCTGGTCAGTAGCGCAATGGTTTTCAGAAACGTCAAAATACCGTTTGCGCCAGAACACGCCTCCTCCTTCCGCCGAACCGCCCCTTGGGGCGCAAGATCATTCCCTAATTTACCGGCGAGTGGCGCTGGTGGCAAAAGAACGCTCTGCGCCAGTTGTAAACTAGCAACGACACATGCGCCAGTGACTAAGTCACTTGCGCCGGATGCAAGATAGGGCCCTACATGTGTTTTGTGGATCTGGAGAAGGCATATGACCGGTTCCCCCGGGAGAAACTGTGGGAGGTGCTGCGGGGGTATGGGGTAGGGGGGTCTCTCCTCAGGGCCATACAATCCTTGTCCTCCCAAAGCAAGAGCTGTGTGTCCGGGGTTCTCGGCAGCCAGTCAGTTCTCGTTCCGGTGGGTGTTGGCCTCCGCCAGGGCTGCGCCTTGTCACCAATCCTGTTTGTGATATTTCATGGACAGGATATCGAGGCGCAGTCAGTCAGTAGTGGGGAGGGTTGCAGTTTCGGTGTTCTGAGGATCTCGTCACTGCTCTTTGCAGATGATGTGGTCCTGATGGCATCATCGGCCTGTGACCTTCAGCACTCACTGGATTGGATGGCGGCTGAGTTTGAAGCGGCTGGGATGGAGGATCAGCACCTCTAAATCTGAGGCCATGACTCTTAGCAGGAAACCGGTGGTTTGCCTACTCCGGGTAGGAAATGAGTCCTTATGTCACGCCGCGCCCTGCTACGCGGTCCACTACCGCCATCTAGTGGCCAATGACGCCGGCGTTCCTTTCCCTTGCACACCTGTCGGCAGTTGTCCAATCATCCTTTCCCTACTTCAGCCTGGGTTCTCCGACCAGCCGGCGCCAGTTCGTCTTTACCCTTTTCTAGTAATCCTCCTGCCACCGAACCCCTGCCTGCCTGACTACCCGCCTGCCTGCCTGCTCGTTATTGGACCCCTGCTTGTGTGACTATCCTGCCTGCTCTCCGACCCCCGCCTGTCTGACTCTCCTGCCGGTTCCTGATCCCCGCTTGTCTGACTATTCCGCCTGCGTGCCAATAAACCCCGTTCCTTGACCCTGTCTCCGTCTACCTGTGTCCTGCGCTTGGGTCCCCTACGTTCGTCCCCCATAACAGTACGAACTGGCCAAGATGGACCCAGCGGACACTGAGACATTCCGCCAGATTATCTCTCACCAAGGTACGCTTCTGGGTCAGCACGACCAAATCCTGCAGGAGATCACGTCGAATCTCCGCAAGTTGACGATCTCTTTTCGCTCCCAGTGCCCCGCCTCTCCAGAGCTATCATCGTCCGCTCCAGAACCATCGGCTTCTTCCCGGGAGCCGTTCATTCCGGCTCCTGAACGCTACGACGGAGACCTAGGAACCTGTCGGCCCTTCCTCCTCCAGTGCTCCCTAGTTTTTGAGCTACAGCCCCAGACCTACCCCACCGAGAAGTCTAGGATCGCGTACCTGATCAGATCGCTGCGGGGAAAGGCGCTTGCCTGGGCGACGGCCGTGTGGGAGCGGGGCTCTGCGGTTACTGAGGATTATTCCGCTTTCACCAAGGAGATGCGGGGGGTCTTCGACCACCCGGTCTGGGGAAGGTAGGCCTCTCAGCGCCTTCTGCGGTTACGCCAGGGATTCCGCAGCGTCGCCGCCTTCACGGTTGAGTTCCGTACCCTTGCGGCTGAGAGCGGCTGGAACGAGGAAGCCCTGCAGGGGGTTTTCCTAAGTGCACTCTCTGACAACATCAAGGACCAGCTCACTTCTTGGGAGGAGTCCGCGGATCTGGATGAGTTGATCTCCCTCTCCATTCGCTTTGACAACCGTCTGAGCGAACGCCGCAGGGAGAGAGGCTTCCGTCCCTCCTCCACGCACTCGCTCGAGCCACCCGCACCACCTTGGCCTCCTCCTGCGTCTTTCGTCCCACCTCGCCGTGAGCGGGGACTCGAGCCTATGCAGATCGGACGCAAGCATTTCTCCCCTGAGGAGAGGGAGCGTCGTATGCGCTCCGGTTCCTGTCTCTACTGTGGCCTCATGGGCCATCTCCGGTCAGGTTGCCCCTCTCTTTCGGGAAAAGACCGGGCTTGCCAGTAACCCGAGGGATACTGGCGAGCCGCTCCATTAACCCCTCGGTCTCCCGCCCCCTCCTGGAAGCTGTCCTCCTGTGGCAGGACCAAGCCCTCCCGCTCTCTATCCTGCTGGACTCCGGAGCGGACGAGAGTTTTATCGATCGGGAGTTGGTCCTTCGGTGGAAGATCGACACGGTGCCGCTTGACCTCCCCATCGAAACCCAGCGCTAGACGGGGAGGACACTCACCCGCGGGTGGAGCACCGCACCGTTCCGGTGAACCTACTCGTCTCCGGGAACCACCACGAGCCCATCTCTCTCCTGGTGATTACCAGCCCCTTCTCCCCGGTCGTCCTGGGTTACCCCTGGTTTAAGGCGCATAACCCCCAGATCGATTGGGCAACTGGTCGTGTTCGGTCCTGGAGTCCTCACTGCCTGTCCCAGTGTTTGCGGTCCTCCCAGTCACCTCAGGCACCTGCATTCGAGTCTGCCCCCGCACCTCCTAACCTGTCCCCCGTTCCGGAGGAGTACCACGACCTGGAGGAGGTGTTCAGTAAGTCCCGCGCTTTGTCCCTCCCCCCCCACCGTCCTTACGACTGCGCTATCGACCTCCTTTCCGGGGCTCCCCTCCCGGGGAGTCGCCTGTTCAACCTTTCTCGGCCGGAGCGTGAGTCTATGGAGCAGTACATCGGGGAATCCCTCTCCGCTGGGATCATCCGCCCATCCTCCTCTCCGGTAGGAGCGGGGTTCTTCTTCGTGGGGAAGAAGGACGGCTCGCTTCGTCCCTGCATCGACTACCGTGGATTAAATAGCATCACGGTGAAGAACAAGTATCCCTTGCCCCTCATTAGTTCCGCCTTCGTTCCCCTCCATGGTGCCTGTGGTCTTCACCAAACTTGACCTGCGCAGCGCATACCACTTGGTTCGCATCCGGGAGGGGGATGAGTGGAAAACCGTGTTTAACACACCGTTGGGTCACTTCGAGTACCTTGTGATGCCCTTTGGGCTCACCAACGCCCCTGCTGTCTTCCAGTCCTTGATCAACGATGTCCTCCGGGACATGCTGAACCGCTCCGTGTTCGTATATATATCGACGATATTTTGATCTTCTCGAGATCCGTGGAGGAGCACCGGGTTCACGTCCGGCAGGTCCTGCAGCGTTTGCTGGAGAATCGCCTATATGTCAAGGCGGAGAAGTGCGAATTCCACGTGCCTTCCGTCTCCTTTCTGGGCTACATCATCGGTCAGGGCCAGATTAAGATGGATCCCTCTAAGGTCTCTGCGGTGGCTGAGTGGCCCACTCCCTCGACCCGCAAGAGACTACAGCAGTTCTTGGGATTCGCCAATTTTTACCGGCGGTTCATTCGGGGCTACAGTCAAGTCGCGGCACCTCTCACAGCCTTGACCTCTACCAAGAGCCCCTTTCATGGACCCCAGAGGCTGAGACCGCGTTCCGGGACCTCAAGCACCGTTTTGTTTCTGCGCCTATACTTACCCAACCCGATCCCGCTCTCCAGTTTGTGGTGGAGGCCGACGCTTCTGACTCCGGGGTGGGCGCGGTTCTCTCCCAGCGCTCCACCTCCGACCACAAGCTTCATCCCTGCGCCTTCTTCTCCCGCCGGCTGTCCACGCCAGAGAGGAACTACGACGTCGGTAACCGCAAGCTTTTGGCCGTCAAACTTGCGTTGGAGGAGTGGCGGCATTGGCTGGAGGGAGCTGACCATCCGTTTATAGTCTGGACCGACCACCGTAACCTGGCTTATATTCAGCCGGCCAAGAGACTAAATTCCCGACAGGCTAGGTGGGCCTTATTCTTTGGGCGATTCAATTTTGCCCTCACCTACCGCTGCCGTTCCCAGAATGGCAAGCCGGATGCCCTGTCTCGCCTGTACTCCCCCGAGGACCCCTGCTCCGATCCCGAAGGCATCCTGCCCCCCGACTGTCTGATCGCCACACTCACCTGGGAGATTGAGTCCGCGATGCGCCGGGCGCAGAGGCAGCAGCCAGAACCTGGTTCTGGTCCTCCGAATCGCCTGTTTGTCCCAGACGCTGTTCGGTCCAGGGTACTGCTTTGGGCTCATGCCTCCAAGCTCACCTGCCAACCAGGAATCACCCGTACACTGGACTTCATTCGCCGGCAGTTCTGGTGGTCATCCATGGACGCGGACGTCATCGCGGCATGCGCGACCTGTGCACGGAACAAGACTTCAACACGCCCCCGTTCTGGTCTGCTTCGGCCCCTACCCATTTCGAGCCGACCTTGGTCCCACGTCGCCCTGGATTTCGTCACCGGTCTGCCCCCGTCCGAAGGTAACACCACCATCCTCACCGTGATTGACCGATTCTCCAAGGCCGCACACTTCATCGCGCTCCCCAAGCTCCCTCCTCGAGGGAGACCGCCGGACCTCCTGTTCCGTTCACGTGTTCCGCCTTCACGGCATCCCGGCGGACATCGTTTCTGACAGGGGTCCCCAGTTCACCTCTCAGGTTGCGGCGTGGCGTTCTGCGCGGCTCTTGGGGCCACGCCCAGCCTTTCCTCCGGGTTCCACCCCCAGTCCAACGGACAATCGGAGCGGGCCAACCCAGGAGATGGGCGCGGCGCTCCGCTGTGTCTGTCACGCCGCCGCCCTCTTCCTGGAGCTCTCAGCACCTGGGTCGAGTATGCTCATAACACACTGGTCAACGCGTCCTCCGGCGTATCCCCATTCATGCCTCGCTGGATATCAACCGCCCCTGTTCCCGGAGTTGGAGGAGGAGATCTCTGTCCCGTCGGTCCAGGTTCACATGTGCAGGTGCCGGCGCACGTGGAAGCACACACGCGCGGCGTTGCTCCGCGCATCCGCTCGCTCCCAGCTACAGGCCAATAGGCGCCGCCTGCCTGCTCCTCAGTACGCCCCCGGGCAGAAGGTGTGGCTTCGGGCTAAGGACCTCCCTTTGAAGGGGATCGCTCGAAAAATCTCTCCCCGGTTAATTGGTCCCTTTGAGATCGAGAGTATTGTCAACCCCTGTGCCGTTCGTCTCCGACTCCTGCCGTCCCTCCGTATTCATCCAACCTTTCACGTTTGCAAGGTCAAGCCCGTCTCCACTAGCCCGTTGTCCCCTCCCGCCCCTTCCCCTCCCCCTCCCAGGGTCATCGACGACCACCCGGCGTGGACGGTCCGGCGCCTTTTGGACGTTCGACGCCGCGGCCGGGGTCAGCAGTATCTCGTCGACTGGGAGGGGTACGGTCCGGAGGAGCGCTCCTGGATTCCCCGAAGGAATATCCTGGATGCCTCGCTCATCCGGGACTTCCACCGGGACCATCCGCCTGATGTTGGGCGTCCGCCGAGAGGCGTCCGTAGAGGGGTGGGTACTGTCACGCCGCGCCCTGCTACACGGTCCACTACCGCCATCTAGTGGCCAATGACGCCGGCGTTCCTTTCCCTCGCACACCTGTCGGCAGTTGTCCAATCATCCTTTCCCTACTTCAGCCTGGGTTCTCCGACCAGCCGGCGCCAGTTCGTCTTTACCCTTTTCTAGTAATCCTCCTGCCACCGAACCCCTGCCTGCCTGACTACCCGCCTGCTGCCGAGCCCTTGTCTGCCTGCCTGCCTGCTCGTTATTGGACCCCTGCTTGTCTGACTATCCTGCCTGCTCTCCGACCCCCGTCTGTCTGACTCTCCTGCGAGTTCCTGATCCCCGCTTGTCTGACTATCCTGCCTGCTCTCCGACCCCCGCCTGTCTGACTCTCCTGCCGGTTCCTGATCCTCGCCTGTCTGACTATCCTGCCTGCTCTCCGCCCCCCGCCTGTCTGACTCTCCTGCCGGTTCCTGATCCTCGCCTGTCTGACTATCCTGTCTGCTCTCCGACCCCTGCCTGTCTGACTCTCTCCTGCCGGTTCCCGATCCCCGCCTGTCTGACTATTCCGCCTGCGTGCCAATAAACCCCGTTCCTTGACCCTGTCTCCGTCTACCTGTGTCCTGCGCTTGGGTCCCCTACGTTCGTCCCCCATAACACCTTAGCCCAAATGAAGGAGTTCAAGTACCTCGGGGGCTTGTTCGCGAGTGAGGGGACGATGGAGCGTGAGATTGGCCGGAGAATCGGAGCAGTGGGAGCAGTATTGCATTCGCTTCACCGCACCGTTGTGACGAAAAGAGAGCTGAGCCGCAAGGCAAAGCTCTCGATCTATCGGTCAATCTTCGTTCTATCCTCACCTATGGTCATGAGGGATGGGTGATGACCGAAAGGACAAGATCACGGGTACAAGCGGCCGAGATGAGTTTTCTCAGGAGGGTGGCTGGCTTCTCCCTTAGGGATAGGGTGAGAAGTTCAGTCATCCGTGAGGAGCTCAGATTAGAGTCGCTGCTCCTTTGCTTAGAAAGGAGTCAGCTGAGGTGGAACGGGCATCTGGTAAGGATGCCCACTGGGCATCCTTGGGCGGTGTTCCCTTGGGCGGTGTTCCCTTGGGCGGTTCCAGGGACGACCAGTGGGGAGGAGACCTCGGGGAAGACCCAGGACTAGGTGGAGAGATTATATCTCAACACTGGCCTGGGAACGCCTCGGAATCCCCCCGTCAGAGCTGGTCAATGTGGCTCGGGAAAGGGAAGTCTGGGGCCCCCTTCTTGAGCTGCTGCCCCCGCGACCCGACCCCGGATAAGCGGACGAAGATGAGATGAGATGAGATAATCCCCTGAGTCTGTAGGGTATGTATTCTATTTTTTTCCAATGGGGATGCGTTCACGTCACTTGAATGTCATGGTGGTGGTTGCTATCGACCGCCCCCTCTAATCCTTACATGGCTCTAAAAACCACGCGGCAAAGGAGCTGCTTTTTGTGTTGTTTTTGTCGTAAACTAGGGTCCGATGGTTAAAAAATAGACAGATATTCAGATATTCCAGATATACAGATATTCCAAAAACTGCCTGTGTGAACACGCCCTAAGGCCGTGAATGATAATAATAATTTATCCTTTATTCTGCCATAGTAACGCGGTAAATAAATGGCAAAAAATAGGCTGAGAACAAATTCGTATTTGCGATATGTTCAATAAAACGTAATCACGGACAAAATACGTTTTTCAGACAAACGTAATTGAGAATGCCGAATAGTTCTCTGGGAGCGTAATTTTAGAGATAGGGTTGCTCTGTCAGTTGTCAAACAAAGTGGACGGACGTGGTCTCTATAGCAACGACCTCAGCTAATCAATAGGCGTGTACACAGGCATTTATAATTAAAAAACACCTGACCCGAGCGTTTTTTACCAACTAAAAAACTGACGGGGTTTTTTCTAGAGCACATATACCTTGCAAATCGGTTACCGTATCAATGTGGTTTGACTACGCTACTTGAATCAGTATCACAATGTCGAGGATGAGAAAATTAGCCCTTGTTTTGGCGTTAGACGCCAACGGGGACGGCAGCAGTACGGTGCATTTCATAGTTTAATACAAGAGCTACGGTTTGATAATGCACGGTTCAGCGCGTATTTCAGAGAAGAGTCAGTTTGAAAACCTTTTGCGCATCGTTGCGCCTTCAATAATAATGCAAGACACCCACATGAGGCAAGCCATCAGTCCAGAGGAATGACTCAGCATTTGTTAAAGGTAAATCCGCAAATATATTTATAAAAAGGCCTATAAAAATTCGATCGCCTGTCTCGTAGATTCTTTTTACGGCTTAGTAGTAACAAGCATGTGTAGAGTTACCCTAGCAAACAAGGTTCTAATGTAGGATGTTTTCTTGCCTACCCATACTCTTTGGGTGCAGAGCTGTCTTTCTCACTATTAACAGCATACGTCGGCCTATTTTAA
>OLKM01002931.1:19773-35694 GCA_900291075.1 Melanogrammus aeglefinus | reverse complement strand
GAGTTACAAATCACTTAAAGCAACATTACACCATTCTTCCTTGCAAACTGCCACAGGACAGACAGCAGCGCCGGGTAGATGGTGGCCTACGCTATAAAAAACAATGCAGATGGATCAGGAAAAGTACAAGCACGCTATGCTCTGCCAAAGACTTACAGTCAGAGGAGCCGGTGCCGCGCATTCACTGAGGCGACTTTTTCCTCCTACTGGCTAACCTGACGCAGTCTCAGCAGTCTCTGATGCAAAACAGCGGTGATCCTCCAGCACTGGATGTCAAACAGCTTACCACATGCACCAATAGATTTTTCCACATTATATGGAAAGCCAGAAGGTCTATGAGGCTAAAATCGGGCCAGATAAAAAGTCTGGTATGCAAGCCTGAGAGTCGCTGTATGGACTTACAACAACTCCCAGAGGATTCTGGAACAAGTTACTGCCCGAGTAATTTGAGTGAAAAACAATTTTTTTCTGCAAAATCCTGCTGATCATTGTTCTTACACCAACGGAGACAGACACAACACCCGAAAGTGATTTACCCTCAATATGGGTAGATTGACCACTAATCCATTGGTGCCATGTGATCGCAAAACGCAGCTGACAGGTTGGAAGGAAATGTCTCCAGCACGATTCCAAAATGAAAGACTGTGGAACCAACTAAGACATCTCCTAGCTACTTTTTCTGACCCACAACGTCACTGGACTGCTGTACCAGCTGTCCACAAAAAACGGACTAGACGGCAAACCAACATCCACAGAAGGCTTTAACACGCAAGACTGTAAACCTAGTGGCGACTACTGTGAACAAAGTTATACTACCACTAATTCGTGCTCAAGTGATCGCACCGTTTCCCAAAAATCACAGGAGAGACTGTGGAAGCCTGATTTATTGACTACATCGCACAAGACCCGATCTGAGTGTTTGTAAGTAAACTGTCACAGTACCTTTACTGAGCCGACATAGAGCACGTGGACTACTGTTAAACAGAATACATCATCTGACAAGGCACAAGTGAACAAAGAAATGTGCTTCACAAAAAGTCCCAATGAAAAACTGGCAGCTAACTCCTCGCAGTATGCAGACTTGGCAGCTGACACAACTAGATAGGCGTAGTACCACAGGCCGTATCGTGTAAGCCCTAAATGGAAAACGAACTCTGATCTCATGGAAAACCAAAAAGCAGCCACCTGTGGCATTCGTCGACTGGTGAGCCGCACTATATGGCTTAGCGTCTACTACACCAAACGAGGTATCTGTACCTAGCTCACAGCTCGCTAGGCCGCATTGACACGCACGTCCAATTACCCCACGCGCTAAGGCGTTGTATGAGGATAACCAAGGTGCGCCAGGGAGCGTATAGGCAAGAATCCTCGTGACCCCCACGACAGAATGGAACCATGTTTCGACATGCCAGTGTTGACATTCCCCATCACAAAGTTCAAGCTTCTCAACCTTTTCGCCACAATAGCCCACTCGACCCCCCTGGTGTTATTTTCTACATTTTTATATTTAGGCCTCAGCACTGGGTTCATCGCACGTCAGGATCGTTGAGCAACCAGCCTCTGCTAACAAATCCTGTTAATGATCTAAAACATTGCTGGTTCCGGCCTCTAAACACTCCTTTTGATCAAACAATGGTTACGAACATCAACAAGGAAAATCAATATGAAAATTTACCTTCCGCAACCAAGAGGCCCGTCTCAAAAAGGGGCCCGGTTCACTGCTTGCGCTCATTACCAAGCAGATATTGCGCAGACAGCCTTGGTGTGCCGAGGGGATTCGGACAGCTTTGATGACAGGCAGGTTGACAAACTCATTCCCACTCCTTCCTCTGAACTTGATTATATCCCTTACATTAACATATTTTGCTTTGGCATGGGAATCAGATCTGTTCAAAACGCGATATCCGCCAACATATGCCGTTGCCCAAAACCTATATAAATGCATTGTTGGCTGTAAGTACACTTTTCGGAAGCTTTACACTGGATGGCTTCCCCTTGTGTAAGACTGGGCAGAATCCAGTCCAGAACACTCAATATTTACCCATGCTCGGATTCAGGTCCAGGCCTGGCGAAAAGGGAACAGACATTGTGTTCCAATTCTCGTTGGGGAGCACGTTCCCATTCCGTATAACACAGGAGGAGCTTTCACTGTTGGGTACATATGGTCTATGCAATAGTGTTCATTGTTTTCTAATTTAATGCAAGCAGCATTATTAAATAATGATTACTGGTTAACACCAGATTTTTTTAGTCAAACTTTTCGATTTTTAATTGCCTGCAGTAAGCCAATTCACTTTTATGTACTAAGTTCATTGATTTTGTATTATTTGATTTGTGGCAATGTCAATCCAGTTGCTTTAGTTTAGTCCTGGGTCTGTACTAATCATGACTGTCGAAGTGTATCTCTGGAACATATCTTTCCTCAGTGCCATAACAGTGATTCATCAGCAGTCTTTATCTCTCCTTCCCTGCGCAGATGGTCGGACAGGGACAGAGGATTAGAATCCGAAATCTCGAAATACAAGAACAAAGATGCCATGCAGAAAAAAAAACCCCCCCAGGAACGCTACTAATGAGGTGACTGTTAAAATATTCCTCAATTAATAGGGGATCATAACAAAACTTGTAATGACACTGATGTATAATACATGTTCACATTGTTATACAACCACACTTTATTCTGTATGGTGCTTATGTAGCAACAAATCAAAACAATTTCATCCAACAGGGACAGCAATTATCGTTGCAATATTTACAAGAAGTGTTGACAGTGTTAGTTGACAAATAGTCACACAAGTTGTCAAACCTGCTTTGCTGTTAAACTTGTTGAAGGAATGTTATTTCATATTCATATCTAGTCCTGTCTTTTATTACTATCTGTTATTCATACCATATATTCAGGTCCTATTCAATTTCCATTTTCAACTTAGGGACATGCAAGTCGTGCAGTCACAAAGCAATACCAGAACAACAGTGAGATGAACGAACATCCGCACATCATCAGGTTGGGCTCTCAGCTCCAGGAATCATCATTGAATTGGCTAATGGTGGACACCAGGCCCACCTTGATGAGCCCCCCCTGGGGGTAACACCCCGCCTCACCCACAACGAGAGCAAAGCAACAAGGACTCTGCTACTGTCACTATTATTAGTTGAAAGAAGACACAAACCATTACAATATGTCCACAAATTGGGTTAATAAATGTAGAAGCGGAAAGCAGAGCGTTTAATTTTGACAGTTTAATACACCCGCCAATAGTCAAAACATGACATGAAAATCTGAGAGGCGGAAGTGGCATAGCATCACCACTAACAATGAAGGTTATGGAGTTACTGACTGATGATACATGTGGCTGTTCATGCTTAAGTTGGAGGTAAGGGGGGGAGGAGAGAGAGAGAGAGACAGAGAGAGGAGAGAGGAGAGAGAGAGAGAGAGAGAGAGAGAGAGAGAGAGAGAGAGAGAGAGAGAAGCGGATTTAAAGGCACCCACCTGACGATCTAGCTTCACTAACTTCAGTCATGCCGAAGAACGTCGCTTCGACCTAATCAGCCTCCAACACACACGCGAACTGATCTCTGGATATCCTAAAGTCAATGAAACATAGAAATACTTTGAAATATGACTGCTACATACGTTGGAATAACTTTGTTATTTTACACAGTTTCTGCGGGTTGCATGGCCCGGATTCTGGCCAGCGGGGTCAACGGCTCCTGTCTTTTCGAGGACCTGCTCTCCGGACGGGGCTGTCTAGAGGCTCGAACGGTTCCGACGATTCTACCGGATCCGCTGGGTTTTACCTCCTGGACTTTGACGAAGGGACGCTCGCCGACTGGCGCTCTTTAGCCGACAAGAAGCGCTACGGGGGAGAGTCTCAGAACCGCAGCACCAAAGCGCTGCTGGTTTCTGCCTACTCACTGATCATCGTGATCTCCCTGTTCGGGAACACCATGGTGTGCCACGGTGTGCCGCGTGGTCATCAAGACCAAGAGGATGCACTCCGCGACGAGCCTGTTCATCGTGAATCTCGCGGTGCCGGACATCCTCATCACGGTCCTCAACACGCCGTTCACTCTGGTGAGACCCGCAATCAGGCGCCCGCGCGCAAACACACAGGCACAAACACAAACACACACACACACACACACACACACACACACACACACACACACACACACACACACACACACACACACACACACACACACACACACACACACACACGTCGTGCAGACTGGAACACACACACACTCGCACACACACAGTTCCACTATTCCCACGGCCGTAGAAAAAAAAAGGTACAGCCACACCAAACGCGTTACTCGCGTTAGGGGCGTCGAAAATCGGCATTTTTATGGCGAGTGGATAGTGCCACGGTTACCCAGCCAAAGGAGACTGTCGTGTGGAATTGACGTCTCACCTACGTGTGGTAGGCCTACGTCGCCTCACCTACGCCCGCCTCACCTACGCCGTCGTGACTCTAATGTACTGCGATCTTTACACGCTGTTGAATTGTTTGTGTTTCAGTGTCAAGCAATAAAGTTAATGAGAAAAAAAATTCTTTGATTGAATTGAGTCTATACGTTCAGCCACAAGGTGCAAATTGCTTCAAATATATTTCCAATTTCCAGTTATGTTTTATGTTTTATGTTTTTAAAAAATTTAAATTATTTTCATTTTCTTTTACACAGTCTTACGAGTTTATTGTTTTGTTTTTTTCCCTACAAACACCCCTATAGGCTATATGTATATAGGGAACAGTGGCGGGCTGGTGACTGAAAAAATGGAGAGGGACAGAGGAAGGACCAGTCCACGGCGTCATGTTATTTACTTATCCCTACTTTCTTATATTCAATGAAAATTAAACAGTGAAACAATGTCTTACAAGACTTCTTAACAACAACATAATTTTATTCAATCTACTGTTTTCAGATTAACACAGGCCTAATGAAAAAGACACCAGAGCATTTATAAATGATGTGGGATGTGGGCATTGTTAGGCCTACATACTAACTCAACAACAGTAGGCCTACGTTTTGCATGCCACCTCATACACTAAAACATTATACCCACATTGAAAAAATTAAGTGCCATTGTGGCAGTTGTTGGATATTCACAAATTGTACAAATTGATGGTCACGCGTCATGTTATTTATACTACTTATCCCTACTTTCTTATATTCAATGGAAAATTAACAGTAACAATGGTCTTACAAGATTTTTTAAAACAACATAATTTTATTCCAATCCTACTGTTTTCGGATAACACAGGCCTAATGAAAAAAGACAGAGCATTTATAATGGATGGTGGATTGTTAGCCTATACTAACTCACCAACAGTAGGCTACGTTGCAAGCTCCTCATACACTAAAAACATTATACCCACATGAAAAATTAAGTGCATTGTTGCCAGTTGTTGGATTCACAAATTGTACAAATTGATGGCCTATACACAAGATGAAAAATATAACCTTGTGGTCAATTATGCTTAGCTTTATTGATTTAACTTTACTGTTTCAATTTTAGGCCCTAAATGAAAAAGTTCGTCTTGGAAAATTGTCTTCATTGCTGAGTAAACAAACTGAAGACCGCGCGTATATGGAGGCGGTAGTGGGTTTCACACGTCCTAGTCCAGACGTCCAGTGCTTTTGTCTTTAAATGCTTGTCTTTAAAAAGGTAAGGATGCAATGCTTATGTCGGACATGGTTGTGAAATGGAGGACCTGGGTCAAGTTGTGGCGCGACAAATTCGACAAAACTTGCACAGCGACAGATTATGATGTGTGGCGCCGCGCGACAAAACTTCGGCGACGACCCGAACGGGCGACAAATTTCACTTAACCTTACGTTCACACCAAACGTGAAATTTGTCGCCCGACAAGCATTTAAAGACAAGCATTGCATGTCTTTAGCTTGAGCGGGAAGTGAACGCTACGTCACTCAAGGAAGTGAACGCTGATTGGCTGTAATCACGCGTCATCACGCGAAATTCGCGTCAAAGTTGAAAATTTTTAACTCGAGCGAATATGTCGCGCTACAAATCCACGTGAACGCTCTCGCCAGAAGACGGCGAAAGTGTGGCGCGACAAATCAAAATTTGTCGCCAGTTTTCTCTCGCGAAAATTTCGCCCGATACGCGTCTCTACGTTCACTTTGAATGGGATCTTGTCGCCCCGTCGCGTTTGGTGTGAACACAGGGTAAAGGCTCATTTATGCTCCACGTATGGACGTTATTGTACGCGTCCGTTTCAAACGTTGTTACCGTCACTGCTCACATACTTTCATGCGTCCTTTACGGTTGGTAGTAGATGTTGACCAATACATCCACTAGGGGGCAGCGCAGAGTCAAAAGTTTAGGACAACAAACCTTAGACTGTAAAAAGAAAACAACAAACATGGCGACTATGGAGGAGGTCTTGATTATGTACATAATAAATAAAAGAAGAAAAACGGACGAAATGAACGCAGAGTACAGACGAAAGGCTCCGTCCGTATCCGTATGCGTATTTAACGTTGAGCATAAATGGGCCTTAACGCCCCTAACGCGACGCTTCAACGCGTGTAACGCGTCAAAGCGCCTATACCAATGGTTCCCTATGCAAAAATGCAGATTTTCAACGCCCCTAACGCGAGTACCGCATTTGGTGTGGCCGTACCTTAACTTTTAACGAGAGTAACGCGTGATGCTTGCACAGAAGCACATGGCGGACATCTAAAGGTACACTGCCACACTGCACACGTTGCTCGTGTTAAAAAATGCATAATGATCGCTGTAGGCGAGAGTCAGCATGAATAATCTGATCCCGTTCCAGAAGGTGGTAGATAAAAGCGAGGTCAGAGAAGCCTTAAGGTACGGCCACACTGCACACGTTATGACATTGAAAATCTGCATTTTTGCATAGGGAACCATTGGTGTAGGCGCGTAGACGTTACACGCGTTAAAGCGGCACGTTAAGCCCAGTTCAGACCAAAGAATCACCTTGCAACAACTTGCAACTCGCAAATCCTTGCGACACCTTGCGAAAAGACGCCTGCGACATTCTAAAAACTGGACAGTTCACACTGGCTGCAACGCGCTGCAACGGGCGGCGACGGTAGGTAGTTTCCCTAGCAACTGTGAACACTCTGGCACAGCTGAGCATCATTTGCATAGGTTAGATTTGCGATTAGTTAGGTTTGCGATTAGTTTTATTTTGCTTGAGAGTAGGCTAGAGTTAAGGCCTCCACACACCGGCGCCGCAGCGTCGCGTCAGCGTCGCGTCAAAAAGTCTGCCCCCATTATTCCGGGTGTACTAGCACACACGGCGCCGACTAGCCGGCGGGCAGCGTTCCGCGCGCGCGCCGCCCTACTACTCTTCAAGACAATGTTCTATTCCCAAAGTTCCCGTCATTATAAAGACAACACAAACAGGCAATTGCCCTGCGCGAGAGCCATAGCTCTGGAGATTGGCTCTTCAGGTGAGAAAACAATGGACTAAGTACCCAAACCATAATGGGAAATATTTTTTAATTTAAGGCAAGGCAACTTCATTTATATAGCACTTTTCATACATGAAGCAGACTCAAAGTGCTTCACATACAAATACAATAAATATACAATAATAAGTAAAAGAAAACACAGGCAAAGTTCAAAAATGCATTGTCATGTATTAACTGTCTCTCTGGTATCAGATCATGTATTAACTGTCTCTCTGGTATCAGATTGCATGCATGTCCCCACCATCCTCAAATTGATGGCGTCACAGGTGTCCTTGATGGCATTGGAGACCGTGCTTACGCCCAAGCGGTAGCTGAAAGCAAGGCTTTGCCATTGAATCTCCTGAGGCTATATACCTGTAAAAAGAGAAGGAACCACATGTCAGCGAACATGTGTTTGATAATTTACTTATTTCACCATTTACTGTGAGAGAATGCAAGGTTAGGTGGAAGGGGCTCAGGGATGCTTTTGTGAAGCACAGGAAAAAGCTGCAGCACCTTCCAAGTGGGTCTGGGGCAACAAGCCAGCGGGACTGGAAGTACTCCAACCTCATGTCCTTTCTGGTGCCCTTTATGCCCAGCAGAAGGTCAGTCCCCTTGCTTGAATCATCATTGTAAGCCAGTAACAAAATCATTAATTTGCTATTACTTTTTAGAGTAATTTACAGTTACAATTGTTTTATTCTTCTTAGCACCACAGGCAATCTGGAGGCCTCTGAGCCAGGCAGAACACCCAGAAGAGGAGGCACAGGAGGCAGCAGAAGGATGCAGCTCCACCTCCCCGGTGACTGGGAGGATGGCAGCCCAACACACCACTGCATCCAGGAGCAGACACAGGAGCAGAAAGCCCCAACACTCTGGTCAATGAAAGGCTCCTGGAAATCATCACCGTGCCGCCACCACCACCACCACCACCACGCCAACAGTCCCAACAACTGCCAGTGAGCTTTTTTTTGCCAGAGTGTGGCTCCTCAGTTTGGACAGGCTTCTAAATACCAGGAAACCAGACCCAAAGCCAAAGATTGCCATTCTCCAAGTCCTGGACGACCTGGAAACCTCCCAAGAGAGCAGGCCAACCCCATATGGTGTCCCTCAGCCATATGAAAGACATAGGTCTGTCTTGTCAGACAATCGGGAAGGGAGTCGACACACCCGCCATATGCTCCTCACCATATGCAACCCTATGGGTCTATGGGAGGGCCATCCTCCGAGAAGGATCCACATTATGAACGATTGTGAGAGAGCCACGGGCACCACATTAGTATTATTTGTATTTTCTGTTTGGACCAAATACATTGCTTTTTTTTAAGGAGATCTGGGCACATTATTTCTGTAATTTATTGTTTTTCGAATCAATATTTTTGGTATAGACCTTAATCTCCGTTACAGTCTCAAAGGTCCTAACAGGCCAAATATTTATGATACGTTTTTAAGTTTTACCTTATTGTGGCCGCAAGCTTTTGTTTTGGTTCGATGGAACGTCTGTAATTTGTGTCCATCTTCGTTATATCAGGACCAATTATTGCGAGGATTTGGTCCATCTCAGTGGCATTGAACCACTGAGATGATTGGGTGCACCCAAACCCTTCGTCGTCTCCTCGCCAGCCTACGGCGCAGCAGAAGAAGGGCAGCCACCCTCTGTCTGGCCACAATTCTTTGTTCTGTTGAAATAAAAAGAAACTCAAAGAAATGTAAAAGCGCTTGTGTTCAAATAAAATGGATAACTACTGGCTGCATACATGTAAATATGTGGCTATGTTAAGGCTACATAGATGGATAGATAGCGACTGTATGGGGACCAATAAAGCCATCCAGTAGCTCAATACAATAAGTACACACAATAACAATTGGCCTTAAAAGGTGACTGCACTAAAAAGGCTTAATAGAAGGTCCTGCACTCATGGTGATTGTTGATGCAGTAGATGAATTATTGCACAATTATAAAATAAATAAGAAATGACAAAATAAAACGATAAATTGCCCTACAAACTAAGTTGATAGATCTGCTGCTTGGAAACATACTTTCACTGCACAGATCAAATTATTCAGCGAAAAAAGATGGACAATAAATAAACTAGGCTACTCACCCATGGTTTTTCGTCTCTGTGTTGAGGTTGATTGACAGGTGACTTCCTGATTTTATACTGCAGCGCGGCCGTCGCGCCGCCTCCTGTTGATGCTAGGGGCGTGCTTTTGACGCGCGTAAAATACGCGACGCTGCGCTGCGGCGCCGGTGTGTGGAGGCCTTTAGTATGTTTTGTCATTCTCCACTACATTTGCATTGGAGTAAATAGCTGGAGCTTACAGTTAGTTTAGATTAGCCGTTGTTGGATACATTGCATTTTCCGTTAGTTGAAATTCAGTTTGATCTGTCTTTCTTTACCATCGGCTCCACTACTACTTGGAGATGGATAACTTTAATTATAAACAGCCTAATTATATGTTGGTGAGAGTGAAATGGTGCAGTTTTTAATAATAATAAAAAATTAATAAGGTTGAATTCCAGTCCGTTGTACCGTAGACCCACAGAGAAATTGTCCGCCGTAGTAGAAAAATCATAAATTCTTCCTGAAAACAAGAAAGGCAGCCAGATCCACTTGTGACCCTACTATCCATGAATTGGTCGCATTTCCAAAAATAAGACGCCTTTACATCCAGTGAAAGGCATCAATGTGACTTGCGTCACATTGATTTACGAAGTCGCTGCTTTGCTTACAGAGACGATCCAACACCACATCAGGCAACCGAAATGATAGAATGAGCGCAAAAACAGTTTTTTGGGCTATTTTCAAGCACTGAAGGGAAACACAACATGAGGTTTTGAATAACTGGATGTAAAGGCAATTCATGGTCTTAACTCTAGTAAGGCCGCGTGACGTACAAGTTGTTCTGTACTGTGATTGGCTGAAGAGAAATAGCTAAATCGCCGCGTTCTAAAACTGGACCTTGACATGTTCAATCTCTGGCGACTCCTTGCAACTCCTTGCGACTCCTTGCAACGACCCGTTCACACCGCCCCTGCGCGTTCTAAAACCGTCTCATTGCAAGTCGTTGCAAGGTGAATCTTTGGTCTGAACTGGGCTTTAGGGGCGTTAGACGCGGCATATGCACGTAATATTAACGCACGTAAACGCACCAACACGCCCAACGCGCAAAGTGCAAAAAATTTAACTTTTGACGTGCCTACGCATGATGCTTAGTCGCGATAGCCAATCAGCGTGGAGCTTGACCCGACATCACGGGCAGACATTTTTGTGACACACATGATCAAGCGTCAAGTTAGGCTCGTTATGAGCGTTTTTTAACATGAGTAACGCGTGCAGTGTGGCAATAACTTAAGAGTCGAGAGGGGCTCTGCTGATTCCCAGAATTTTTTGGACATGGCATGTGTACCAAACGGTGTCTGTCTGTGTGTGTAACTGTGCCATGAATATTCAAGTACAAATGTTTCTGTAAATAAACATGTCATTGTTTATGTGTTCATGTTTATGTGTGTGTGTGTGTGTGCGCGCGCGCTCGCGTGTGTGTACATGTATATGTGTGTTGTGTGTGTGTGTTTGTGTGCTTGTGTGTGTGTGTTTCCAGGTGCGCTTTGTCAACAGTAACTGGATGTTCGGCAGGGTGATGTGCCACATCAGTCGCTTCGTCCAGTACTGCTCGCTGCACGTGTCCACGCTCACACTCACCGCAATCGCTCTGGACCGACGCCAGGTAACACGGCACTCTCAACACGCACGCACAAGCACACGCACACATATGCACGTGCATACACACACACACACACAGATGCACACACACACACACACACAGATACACACCCACACAGACGCACGAATACACGATACACAATAACAGTGTTTTTCTGTGGCAGTCACTTAGAGGAATATAGCCTTCAAGTCTGATCAAAGAGCAACCAATTATCTCGTTGAAGTAAGCTTTTATCGTCAGCTGACGCACACACGAGTACACAAACACACACAAACACACACACACACACACACACACACACACACACACACACACACACACACACACACACACACACACACACACACACACACACAGAGCGCCAGTAAAGAACAGCTCGTACGTACTGCATCCTTGCCTCCGTGTGTTCATACTACATGCTTTAGTAAGTAACCCACGAGTATTACTAGTACAACAATGACCAGCATTACATAAAACTACAACATGATGTCAGAAGATGGTGTACCGGAGTAAGTCGGGGACGGTATAAAAAACGAGTTACCTACTGAAGATTAGCAGGCCGCTAACAAGTGCTAGTGCGCGCGAACATGGAGCAGTTCAAGCCACCGCCACCGCTGATACTCACCGGCAATATCGCTGAAAATTGGCGAAGATGGGAGCAACGCTTTCGGCTGTATACGGTCGCTTCAGGTGCGGTTGATAAGGACGAGGTGGTTAAAATAGCCATTCTACTCCATACTGTCGGCGAGGAGGCCCTGGAAGTGTATAATACGCTTACCATTACCCAACGATGGAGGAAATGCTGGTAGCATTCAGGGACTACTGCAGCCCACAAAAGAACGTTGTTTTCGAACGCCATCAATTTTGGTCACACACGATGTCATCAGGAATATCGGTGGACAGATTCATCACAGAGCTGCGTCAGAAGAGCAAAGACTGTGAGTTTGGCAGAAATGAAGATGACATGATTAGGGACAAATTAGTGTTTAGCATAAATGACACTCGTCTGAAAGAGAGATTGTTACGTGATAATGCGCTCAATTTGCGTAGAGCCATAGAAACATGTAGATCTGCAGAGCTTGCCAAGACACAAATACAAGCAATGCAAGCGTCACCAGTTGTCCACGACGCCGCAGTGGATGCATTAAGCAGAACAGGAAGGCAAACACGCACGGGCAGCTGGAACGAGTACAAACTAAGCCCAAGAAGCAGGTAACAAGTGTCTGCCGTAACTGTGGTAAAACGCATGAGCCCCGTCAATGCCCAGCTTATGGTGCTATATGTCACAAATGTGGAAAAAACAACCATTTTCAAAAGTGTGCAGGGGTAGCACAGAGAAAAACAGCAATTATATACCAAAGACTATAAATAACAGAAAGTGAAGTGGACTCTCTCGACATTGGCATGATTGGAAACGGGAACAAGAAAGCAGCACGCCAAGCAAAAGGCACTGTATGGCACGAAACAGCCACAATCAGTGGCGTAGCAATTAATTTCAAGCTGGACACAGGTGCCGATGCGAATGTGCTTCCCATGCACGTGTACCGGCAGCTACCAGGTCCCATTCAGTTGCGGCCTACAGAGACTGTGCTAATAGCTTTTGTTGGAGCACGCCTACCAGCAGAAGGTGTAGCATCATTAGAATGCAGGACGTCCAAACGCAAAGCTGTGCTGAACTTTCATGTGAGTAGCCGAGCAGACAAGCCTATTCTGGGCGGAGAGGCATGTGAAGAGCTGCAACTTGTGAAAAGGGTGGATGCACTCACAGCAGCAGCTCCACAACAAGGAAAACCTCCAGCCACCAAAGAGGAGCTACTAGGTATGCAGACGTCTTCACAGGATTGGGCGAGTTTCCTGGAGTTCATCACATACACATTGACCCCAGCGTCACACCTGTGATTCATGCATGCAGAAACGTACCCCTCTCTATCATGGACTCACTGAGAGAAACACTCAAGGATCTACAGAAAAGGAAGGCGATAGCACCTGTCAATGAGCCTACAGAGTGGGTGAACAGTCTTGTTGCCACAAAGAAAAACAATGGTGCGCTAAGGGTGTGCTTGGACCCTTGCAACCTGAATGAGGCAGTCAAGCGCCAGCACTACTCCATTCCTACTCCCGAAGACGTTCGGAGCAGACTATCTGGGAAGTCCATCTTCTCCATCTTGGATGAGCAGGATGGATACTGGCAGATTAAGCTAGATGAGCTGTCGTCTAAACTATGCACCTTCAACACGCCGTGGGGCCGGTTCCGCTTCCTCAGACTCCCATTCGGGATCAGGTCTGCAAGCGAAGTGTTTCAACAGAAGAACTGTGAGACCTTTGGCGACATTCCAGGGGTGTATGTCATAGCAGACGACATGATCATAGCAGCGTCATCAGAGCAGGAGCATGATGCAATCCTACAGAAAGTAATTGAGAGAGCGAAGACTGCGAACGTTAAGTTCAACAAAGACAAGATTCAGTTCAAAGTCGACACAGTAAAGTATATGGGGCACATCATCACGGCAGCAGGACAGAAGGCCGATGACACAAAGATCAAAGCGATTGTTGACATGCCAACCCCAGAAGACAAACAAAGTCTCCAACGTCTGCTGGGAATGACAAAATTCCTGGCACAGTACATACCAAACGAAGCCTCACTTACGGCTCCTCTCAGACAGCTGCTGAAGAAGGATATAGTGTGGCAGTGGTGCCCACACCACAGTGCAGCACTACAGACACTGAAGTCTACCCTCACACAAGCCCCAGTGCTGAGGTATTATGATCACAAGCAGCCGCTGACTCTACAAGCTGACTCCTCAAAAGATGGACTGGGTGCCTGTCTGCTGCAGGACGGCCGCCCAGTGTGCTATGCCTCACGAGCGCTCACCGACACAGAAAAGAGGTACGCACAAATAGAGAAAGAGTTGCTTGCCATTGTGTTTTCTGTCAGAAGGTTCCACCAGTATGTCTATGGAAGACCAGTAACTGTGCAGTCCGATCATAAGCCTTTGGAGGTCATTATGCGTAAGCCGCTGAACAAAGCTCCAGCGCGACTGCAAGGAATGCTGCTACAATTACAGAGATATGATCTCAACGTAACATACACACCAGGCAAGCATATGTACATTGCCGACACACTCTCACGCGCCACGGCAAGCAGAGACGGTGACAATATCAATGGGAACCCCTGTGACGAGAGAGTTGTGTATGCTTTGGGAGCTACAGATGCTCTGAGTGCGGAGACACTCAGCCAACTCAAGAGGGCAACGGCAGCAGATAGCGTATTACAAGCTGTGTGTGAGAAACATGCGACAGGCTGGCCAACGAAAATGAAAAGTCTGGATAAGAAACTACACAGCTACTGGCAAGTGAAGGACAATATCAGCACTGAGAATGACATTGTCATGGTCGGAGACAAAATCATAATACCCGAGAGCTTAAGGAGCGTGATTTTGGAGAAGCTGCATCTGGCGCACCAAGGTGTACAGCGCACAAAGGCCAAAGCGAGAAAAGTCCTATACTGGCCTGGCATGGGACAAGACATAGAGACAATGGTGGAGAAATGTGTGCAGTGCCAGCAGCTACAGCCCAAACACCAGGCTGAGCCACTCATACCACATCAGGTGCCAGAATTGCCTTGGATGAAAGTCGGAGCCGACATCTTCGAGCTACATGGTCAGTCTTACCTGTTCTTAGTGGATTACCTGACAAAATATCCTGAAGTGCTCAACCTGTCTGATAAGACGGCTTACACAGTGATTCAGAAGATGAAATCAGTCTTTGCAAGGCACGGGATTCCTAGGGAGATAGTGTGCGATCACGTACCATTCGCCAGCTATGAGATGATGGCATTTGCAGCCTCATGGGAGTTTAAGCTTACGCACTCCAGCCCAGGTTTCCCCTCTTCTAATGGAATGGCTGAGCGGGCCATAAAGACTGTTAAACATGCGCTGAAGAAAGTGATGCAGACCGGCACTGATCCCCATCTGTTCTGCTGTCACTGAGGAACACGCCGGTGACAAGGACTGAAAGACTCACCTGCACAAATGTTGATGGGAAGGATTTTGCGGAGCACACTCCCATGTTCCAGTGCTGTGCTGAAACAGTCAGCCCCACAGCATGTTCACAGCAAAATACAGGACCTGCAGTCCCGTCAGAAGCAACACTATGACCAGCGGGCAAAGCCACTGCCAGTGTTGACCCCAGGAGACACTGTGCACATGCAGACACGACGCGGTTGGGAGCCTGCGGTTGTCATCCAGCGACGAGATGAACCACGCTCCTACACTGTTCAAACACCGGCAGGGAGGATGCAAAGGAGGAACAGGCGACATCTGAGGAAGATACACCCTAGCTTATTCAGAGACACTGACCTGGATGATGAACATTTGGACTCAGAGGTGCAACCTTCTCGGATTCCCGTCTCAGTGGACTCACCACCACACGACCCCCCTCCTGTGACTGTGAACAGCACACCCACATGCTACACCAGGAGCGGCAGAGCGGTTAGACGCCGTGCCAGATACAGTGATTGATCTCATGTGCATTTATGTCATCATTCTGTCATACAAAAAAAAAAAAAAAAAAAAAAACAAGTGTAAAAGGAGAAGACAATAAGTGCTAACTTGAAATGTTTTGAAAATGTTAAATGTTCATAATGTTAAATGTTCATACTAATGAAAGCCTTGTTGATTTAAAACTGGCTTTGTTGATATTTGAAATATACATATAGAAAAGGTCTGGTTAACGTTGATG
>OLKM01002931.1:0-15380 GCA_900291075.1 Melanogrammus aeglefinus | reverse complement strand
GTATTAATAGGAAAAAACTAGCTTTTAAAAATAATGGACAGAGCAGGATGAAAAATGGGCAAAGAGAAACTCAACCAGAGGCTGAGGGAAGCCAGGAAGCATCACAGGATATCATGAGCAGACTTTTTATGTCAATGGATTCAAAAAGCTGTGGGATTCTATGAAGCAATTAACAAATTTGAACACCACGAGGATAATGCTCCTACGGATAGTCAGATTACTAAGGACTGCAATCTCAGATTGAGAACCACGACTCTCTGTGGAATCTAATAATGTCATGGCAACTATCTTAACTGATGTAAACGTAGGATCTATATTGATCACTCAGGATTCAGTCTATATTTAAACATGTGTGGCTACTAACCTATGGCGCGGACGGCATTCCGCACGCTTATGCTATAAGCATCGTGCAGACGGCAAACTCCAGCTTGGTGCAATTTCCAGCAGACTGTGGGACTCGCACACTGATCTGATAATCCACCATGATCCAGTGCTGAAGCCATACCGCGCCCAGTTGATAATATGATTTCAGACCTGTGCTTGACTTCATATCGTCTGAAAAGCGAGGACAACATGTCACTTCGACCCATCAGTTTGCTATAGGCAGGGGAGGGGCACTGATGATGCCATCAATAGCATCACTCACTTCACTGTCAAGCACTTGGAATGCCCAAAAGCATATGCACGGATCTTATTTATTGATTTTAGCTCGGCTTTTAATACACTTCAACCCCATCTGCTTATTTCTAAACTGAAGCAGATGAGTGTTAATCCTTTTTTAATCAAGTGGTATTTTTCCTTTTTAACCAATCGAAGTCAGCAGGTGAGAGTCAATAATACGCTCTCAGATCGCAAATCTATAAGCACAGGTGCCCCACAGGGTTGTGTGAGCTCCCCGGTCCTTTTTACATTGTACACTAATGACTGTACAAACAGCCACACAGGGAACCTTGTTTTTAAGTTTTCTGACGATACCGCCATCCTATGCACAAAGACTCCAGCACTCTTAGGCCTATTTCTCTGAATAGAAACTTCGTGCATGTGATGCTCACTAACTCTCTTGAATGTTAAAAAAACGAAAGAGTTGGTCCTGGACCTAGATCAGTAGGGGACCATAGCCTGTGTCATACATGACTCCCCATTGACAGGTCAGCTCTTACAGTATCTGGAGTTCATTAGATGACACACCTTAGTGGTATGCTGATGTAGGATAACTTGTGTTCTCGTTTACAGCGAAGATTGACTTTCTACGCAGGACTAAAGAATATGGGGTAGACAAAAATATCATGTTTTTATTCTACCAGGCAGTGCTTGAGAGCTTAATCAGATATGGGATGTCATCATGGTATGGCAACCTCTCCACAAAACTAAAGACTAAGCTTGCTCGCCTAGTAAACACGGCCATGAAGGTCATTGGGAAAAGCGACAATCAGACTCTGCAGTCCATGTACGAGCAAACGGTTCTTAGACAAGCCCTGAGGATAGTGAATGACCCCTCCCACATCCTTCACTCAGAGTTTGACCTCCTACCCTCAGGTAGACGATACAGAGTCCCTCGCTGTAAACTCAACCGTTTTAAGAATTCTTTTATCCCAACTTCTATCAAATCTCTTAACGAGTCTGTGCAATAACTCTTATAGTGCTCTTACCATGGTGAATTTATGAGGTGCATGTATGTGCTATGTTGTGGGATGGGTGCAATGTGTTATGTTATGGGATGTGTGCAATATGTGTTATGTTATGGGATGTGTGCAATATGTGTTATGTTATGGAATATATGCTATGTATACATAGCATATATATATATGCTATGTTAGGGGATATGTGCAATGCTGTTGGATTAATATGGCTGAGGTGTATTGTTCTTTTGTTGTTTGTTTTTGTCATTGTGGCCGTTAAGGCATTTATGGCGCAGCTACAGTGTCCAAGACAAATTTCCCTGAACGCGACAATAAAGTTTATCGTATCGTATCATGTATTAACTGTCTCTCTGGTATCAGATCATGTATTAACTGTCTCTCTGGTATCAGATCATGTATTAACTGTCTCTCTGGGTTTAAGGAAAAATAACATTAAGTGTCTCGAGCACTCAAATAAAATAGACTGGCTACAGAGTCCAGCACAGCAATCGAATCACTGTATTTATCCCTAGGGATAAAAAAAAAAAAGCATACATATATATGCAAAAGTGTATTCATACCAGAGAGGGATAATAACTGAATTATAGGTCATCATGATGACTAGGCTACACCATACGGTTCTGCCATTGCACACTTCCTAGTGGCGAATTAAAATATTCGCACAGCTTGTCTCTGACAACATGTGCTGCCTGCCCACCTCTGTTTCCCAACCTCATCCTCTCCATGTCCTCAAGGTTGTTGCCTTCCTGCTCGTCCAGCCATCTCTGATTGTCTGCTGGTTTAAGAAGAAAGTTATGCAGTATGCATGTTGTTAGCACAATGGCATCCACTTTGTTAGGGTGGACGGAGAGGCTTCGTCTGAAGATCTGCCACCTGGATGTTAGAATGCCAAAGGCATTTTCAACCACATTTCTGGCCCGTGACAGTCTGTAATTGAAAATGCGCCTTTCCAGGGAGATGTCGCGTCCAGGATAGGGCCGCATAAGATATGTTCTCAGAGGGAACGCAGCATCTCCAATCACCGTGAACGGCATGTCACCCAGATGTTGAGCAGCAGGTATGACTGCATCCTGAGGGACATTGAGGGTTGCAGCCTCCAGACCTCTGCCCAGTGCAGATGCAGCCAACACTCCCCCATCACTGGACCTACCATATGCCCCGATGTGGACCACCCTAAAACGGTAGTCTGCGTCCACCAGGGCCAGGAGGACAACAGAAAAGGTTTTCTTGTAATTAAAATACAGGGTGCCAGATCCGGGGGGTGCCTGTTTGGTGACGTGTTTCCCATCAAGGGCACCAATGCAATTTGGGAAGTTCCACCTTTCCATGAACCTCGCCGCTATTCCTCGCCACTCATCCTCAGTTGGCGGTTGCATGCATGTCCCCACCATCCTCAAATTGATGGCGTCACAGGTGTCCTTGATGGCGTTGGAGACCGTGCTTACGCCCAAGCGGTAGCTGAAAGCAAGGCTTGCCATTGAATCTCCTGAGGCTATATACCTGTAAAAGAGAAGAAAATGTCAGCGAACATGTGTTTGATAATTTACTTATTTCACCATTTACTGTGGGAGAATGCAAGGTCAGGTGGAAGGGGCTCAGGGATGCTTTTGTGAAGCACAGGAAAAAGCTGCAGCACCTTCCAAGTGGGTCTGGGGCAACAAGCCAGCGGGACTGGAAGTACTCCAACCTCATGTCCTTTCTGGTGCCCTTTATGCCCAGCAGAAGGTCAGTCCCCTTGCTTGAATCATCATTGTAAAGCCAGTAACAAATCATTATTTGCTATTACTTTTTAGAGTAATTTACAGTTACAATTGTTTTACTTCTAGCACCACAGGCAATCTGGAGGCCTCTGAGCCAGGGCAGAACACCCAGGAAGAGGAGGCACAGGAGCAGCAGGAGGATGCAGCTCCACCTCCCCGGACTGGGAGGATGGCAGCCCAACACGCCACTGCATCCAGGAGCAGACACAGGAGCAGAAGCCCCAACACTCTGGTCAATGAAAGGCTCCTGGAAATCATCACCGTGCCGCCACCACCACCACCACCACCACCACCACCGCCAACAGTCCCAACAACTGCCAGTGAGCTTTTTTTGCAGAGTGTGGCTCCTCAGTTGGACAGGCTAAATACCAGGAACCATACCACCACCACCACCACCACCGCCAACAGTCCCAACAACTGCCAGTGAGCTTTTTTTGCAGAGTGTGGCTCCTCAGTTGGACAGGCTAAATACCAGGAACCAGACCAAAGCAAAGATTGCCATTCTCCAAGTCCTGGACGACCTGGAAACCTCCCAAGAGAGCAGGCCAACCCCATATGCTGTCCCTACCCAGCCATATGAAAGACATAGGTCTGTCTTGTCAGACAATCGGGAAGGGAGTCGACACCCGCCATATGCTCCTCACCATATGCAACCCTATGGGTCTATGGGAGGGCCATCCTCCGAGAAGGATCCACATTATGAAAGATTGTGAGAGAGCCACGGGCCCCACATTAGTATTATTTGTATTTTCTGTTTGGACCAAATACATTGCTTTTTTTTAAGGAGATCTGGGCACATTATTTCTGTAATTTATTGTTTTTCGAATCAATATTTTTGGTATAGACCTTAATCTCCGTTACAGTCTCAAAGGGCCTAACAGGCCAAATATTTATGATACGTTTTTAAGTTTCACCTTGTTGTGACCGCAAGCTTTTGTTTTGGTTCGATGGAACGTCTGTAATTTGTGTCCATCTTCGTTATATCAGGACCAATTATTGCGAGGATTTGGTCCATCTCAGTGGCATTCATCCGGAAATATTGGCGGTGCCTCTCAGGATGTGCTCGGAGCTCCTGGACTAGATTCTGGTATACCCCCTGATCTTCTCTCCGTTCGTTGATTGGGTGCACCCAAACCCTTCGTCGTCTCCTCGCCAGCCTACGGTGCAGCAGAAGAAGGGCAGCCACCCTCTGTCTGGCCACAATTCTTTGTTCTGTTGAAATAAAAAGAAACTCAAAGAAATGTAAAACCGCTTGTGTTCAAATAAAATGGATAACTACTGGCTGCATACATGTAAATATGTGGCTATGTTAAGGCTACATAGAAGGATAGATAGCTACTGTATGGGGACCAATAAAGCCATCCAGTAGCTCAATACAATAAGTACACACAATAACAATTGGCCTTAAAAGGTGACTGCACTAAAAAGGCTTAATAGAAGGTCCTGCACTCATGGTGATTGTTGATGCAGTAGATGAATTATTGCACAATATAAAATAAATAAGAAATGACAAAATAAAACGATAAATTGCCCTACAAACTAAGTTGATAGATCTGCTGCTTGGAAACATACTTTCACTGCACAGATCAAATTATTCAGCAAAAAAAGATGGACAATAAATAAACTAGGCTACTCACCCATGGTTTTTCGTCTCTGTGTTGAGGTTGATTGACAGGTGACTTCCTGCTTTTATACTGCAGCGCGGCCGTCGCGCCGCCTCCTGTTGGTGCTAGGGGCGTGCTTTTGACGCGCGTAAAATACGCGACGCTGCGCTGCGGCGCCGGTGTGGGTGTCAGATTGGCCGTTTCTCAATTCTAAGTACGCGGACTACGTTCTCGCGGACTTGGAAGTACGTACTTGGCAAGTCCGGACTTCAAGTACAGACTTCCGAGAACGCGAGTACGTACTTTGCAATTGGAACAGCAGCGGACTCGATGACGTCACCACCTCAGCTCTGTTAACTGCTTTACGGCCTCATTTAGGCATATGCCAATTATATGCCGCATATACTACGTACTGGACAATAAAAACAAATTATATAAAACTGTTTATTGTTTTATAAAAAGTCAACAATAAAAAGTTTTAAATGAAACTTTTTTTTCATTTAAAACTTTTTTTCTTTAAAATGAAAGAGGCCCCCAGCCTCTTTCATTTTAAAATAGTATGTGAATATTTTGAATGAATATAAATGAAAAGATATGCGACTTTTTTTATATGTAGGGTAGATGACGCTTGCCGGCTACCCTACAATATAAAAGTCAGTGGCGGGAAAAAGATTGTAGCGAAGTAGTTTGGAGAGTAGGGTTGATTTTTACGAACGAGCGAGTTATTACATATTAGCATAGAAACACACACACACACACGTCGGATAAATCCAACCGGGATTTCCGTTGCCGCGATGGGTTTTCTCTATCGGCTGGCAGAAGAGGAGGCTGCCCAACTGAGGAGGCGGATCGGTGACCGGAGAGCTAGGATGAGGCGGAGGATGCTAAGGAGACGAGCCATCCTCAGTTGTCTGTCGGAGTCTCACGTATGTGTTTTATTGATATGGCTTGTTTTTAACCTTTCAATTTATCGATTAATATTGATATATGCACTTGACTGTAATGGGTAAATTTGTAATTTTACCACAGGGTTGAAAGTTGAAGCCCCTTACAGCTACACACAACATATAGAAACAGGCTGAAATGTATAACAAATGCATATGAATATAGGCCTAGAAAAGATTCCTCTGGTAAATTTATCCTTACTTTTTACATGATCAAACAAGTAAAGTGTTAAATGGATTTTAATTCTGCTAATACTTTAACAATTCATAGTAGACAATACATATTCAATTCATAATTGCAATTTATGTACATTAAAATACACAAATAAGAATAAATATACAAATATATTTAACCTAACCATGGCATATACCGGTATATAAAAAAAATATATATTTTTTTTTTTGGTTTCAGGACCAAAGCAGCTCACAGCTGTACACACAGCTGAACACCACTGTGCCTATCCGGCTGTGTTTTTTTCTGGTGGGGACTGAAGCCAGCCTTCAGGCTCTCCAGGGAGAGCTTCACCGGCTGCTTGCCTTGCTGCCCCCGGCAAAAAAGACCATGGATGGAGCCATGAGATGGAGGTGCTGGTGACGGTGTACTGGCTGGCCTGTGGAGCGTGCTTCATTGGCCCCTCGCCACTCAATGAGGGTGCCTTGTCTCATCAATGGTCCCTTATTAATTGAATGCACAATAAAAGACAAGTTTAACAATTAAAAAATGGAAAATGTCTTGTCGAGTTACAGCTATATACCTGACAAGCTAGCTGTAAGGCGCCAAAACGAAAACGTCCGAGAAAATGTCAAGTAGGTCTTTGACAGATTAGAGAATGATAGCCTAATAAAAACGTTAAAAATACATACGTTTTCGTGAACAAACGTTTTTGGAAAATAGTAATTATGCTAAAATAGTAAATTATGTATAAGAAAAAAAACAATTATGCTTACAGTTGTGGGTCGTCTCCCGGGTCTTCTGACTCCTGCTCCGCCAATTGTTAATGAGCGATGCGAAATGCACTCCTGGAATATTTACCAGTCCCAAGTGCACACAGCCCACCTCAGATGCACCCTCGGTAGAACGGCCTCATCGAGAACGCATCGAGAACACTTCCGGGTTTTACGACAGTACTCGCGTTCTCGCGTACTTGGGCTGTGTCTCCATTCAGGGGACGCATCCTTCGAAGGACGCAGTCTATGAAGGTGTGGCCTTCGTAGACCGTGAAGGCCGGACTGAAGGCCGAACGAACGTTTTTGAAATGAGACGGTCTAGAGCCTACCGACATTTCTCCTGTGTTGCGTAACAAGCCGTTTCTGCCCTTTGCCTTGCGTGATGACGCGGCAACGTTTTACAGGAAATTTAAAACTAAACGAACTAAAAAATGGAGCCAGCAGTCACTTGTCTAATTTTTTATTTTTTATTTGAAAAGTTGTTGGATGTTCACCGCCGGAGTCGGCGGGTGATATATCTCCGGCTCAGAAGCAGAGACGACCAAAGATTGGTAAAGCTGTGTAACCTTACTTTTAATTTTACCTTACGCCTACTTTTAATCAGCAGTAATGTTATCATTAATTTCAGATTGCTAATTGACAACCATTAATAAACGTTAGATGGCTAGCGTAAATGTCATTGAACTTTGACAATAAAATGGTCTCAAACTTACTTTAATATGAAAAAAATGGTTCTGTTATTAATCAGCTAAAAGAGGTTGAGCAACTAAGATAAGATATATAATTATTGCTTAGATAGATAACGATATATATATTTAAGGCTTATCTATCTAAACTCTCGGCACTTGCTTATCATATTCCTAACACTTAATATCCAGCTATTGTTAAAACAGTTTTTCTTCTCTTTCTTTCCATAAACCAGCCCAGACCCCTTGACTGCAGATAAACTGAAGGTTCCTGTCCTGGACCGTTTATTAATGGCCAGGACACCAGACCAGATTTTCGGTTGAGCAGGGAGGCCCTGGTAGTGCTGCTTGACCTTCTCCGCCAGGAGCGGAGACATGGATGGGGTGCCACCATTGAGACCCTGGTGTTTCTCTTCTGGCTGGCTTGTGGGGCATCATACAGGGTGGTCTCCAGAGTGTTCGGGATTCCTCGTTCCATCGTCTCCACAGGGTCACTGAGGAAGGTGTGCCATTCGCCAACAGAGTACATATGTTTTATTTTACACTCATTTCCTTGACTCTTGAGTTGCTGTAACAAGCAAATTACCTCTGTGGGGAATAATAAAGTGATCTTATCCATGTTAAGGTCATCCAATTCCGAAGACCCCTGAAGACCTGTGAGGAGGTGACCCGTGGGGTGTTGCAGGGCTGGCAAGAACACGCGCTCTTGTGAAAGCAGCGGAAGCAATCGACGGCTGCCCATGTCCGTATCAAAGCCACCGAGCGGCCCTGAAGGCCACTGCTACATAAACAGGAAACTTTTTCCATCGATCATTCTGCAGGCTGTTTGTGACCATCAGGGCCGCTTCCTTGATACGTACGTGGGCTGGCCTGGGTCGGTTCATGACTCTAGAGTCCTCCTCCAAAGCCCCCTGTATAGGTCACTATACCCTCCTCCAGGGCACTTCATCCTTGCAGACGGCGGGTACCCTTGCCTACAACACCCACTACCCCTCATCACTCCCTACAAGAGGCCAGTGCGAGGTGTGGGAGCCCAGCGCTTTAACTGCATCATTCCAAGGCACGCTCCATTATAGAGCGTGCTTTGGAATGATGAAGACCAGGTTCCGGCGCATCTTCCTGCAAGCGCTGGAGGTGCACCACACCTTCGTACCTCAAGTAAGTAATCACTCAACAGGATTTTTAGAATACTGAGGAAAGTAAATCAAAAACAGTATATTAATTTCAGGAGGTATATTATATAATTATATATATATATATATATATATATATTTACCATTTCAGGTCATAACAGCATGTGCCATCCTCCAACCAACATCTGCTTGGGGCCGAATAAATCATGGCCCCAGAGGAGGAGGATGAGCCTGAGGAGAATGTAGAGGAGGATGAGAGGGGGGATGGTTTGGAGGCAACCAGTGCTGCTCCCTGGCGGACCAGCTGTCTGCAGAGGTGTCTGCCCTGGAGGAGGCCCACCCTGACCACCAATAATATATAGGCAAGTAAAATAATTCAAAAGCTAGATTTTGTTAAAATAAAATATGGCGAGATTCTTTTGTCAAAATTAGGTTGTGAAGTAGTATTTGTATATGCCTTTCTTATTCTTGCCTTTTGCCAAAAATAACTTAGTGAAAAGGCAAGCCGTCGATTCAGTCAGCCCTGCAAACCCATTCGGGAAGATGCGTGGACAGTGGAGAGGCGTCTCCAAACACACTCTGGAGACCCACTTCCTGGATGTCCCACTGACAGGAGAGACACCAGGGTCTTCTAAATGTGGCAAGTCCCATCCGGGTCCAGCAGCACCAGCACCAGGGGCTCCCTGCTCTGCTCAATTCTGTTTTGTGTTTTTTTAAAAATATTGTATTGTAAATAGTTGTAAAATAGTTACAATGAAACACAGTAGGGTTTTCGAAAAATAACAACGGTGAAGTATAACAGAACCTTCTTACACTCTATTGAACAATTCATTCTAACAATTTATTTGTCTGCGATTCTCTAAAATGGAGAGAAACTCCATGCTAACTGCTCTCCTCGCTCCTGGGCTCTCCTTTCCTCTGCCTCCTTGGAGCCGCATTGTCCTCTTTAAGAGATCCAGAAAACTCCTCATGCTGTCCTCTTTCTCGCGTGGACGGTGGCCTCGTGCTTCCCCTCCTCCAGCTCCTGATCCACCACTGCCCTGTACTGGCCCGGTGTAGTCCTCGGGGATGAGAATAGACAGGGGTGATGGAAGCTTCTGTCCCAATACCTCATACCATGAGGACAACCAGCAAGTGCAGCATGGGTTTCCCACCTACCCTCGTCCTGACCCTGGAAACTTGCAGATCCCTAAGGCAGAGTAAACAATCATGCAGTTAACCAAACACAGGAGCAAAACAAATGTCAGCAAAGTATGAACGCATGGTTAAAACCAATAATGTATATTAAAATCCATTACATACTTTATAGATTTTCAAATGTCCCATTTTTCTGCTCTGCAGGGGAAGTCACCTCCCCTGCAGGCCTATTCTCCTAGAATGACCTAGATCACAGAGAGATGATAATACAGAGAAACAAGAGAAAAGGAACATTTATCCATCATGGAATACCATGTAACAATAGCCTTATCAACATTGACCTAGAATAATTATCATATTTTATAAACTAACTAAGATATAAATAAACTAGTTCCTTACCCCCAACACACTTGCGAGTGCGTTGACCCCGGTAATAGTGCATCCTTCTCCCCTCAATCGGATGAATGAGCAGTAATGCTCCTGCTCCTACCACCAAAACCAAATGTAGAATTAGTTGTGCTTTTACATACACCAAAAAAAAGCATTTTAAAAGCAAATAACCAAAGTAGTTTTAAACCAACTAAGCGTTGTAACGTTACGGTCCCAAACAAATGGCTCCACAACCTGGTCGCTGGTTATTTAATTATCAACGTTACATAATAAAGAACGTTAATAATCGCCAAAATTTCGTAAATCATAACGCATTGACCTCGGCGGATCTAGTTCGCTGTACCTATTACCTACATACCACCTACTACTCGACTACTACTTACTACTTACCTACTACCTACTATGCCTATATGTTAACGAAAAGTAATAAAGGTTTAAGGTAATAAACGTTTACGGCACTTTTTTGATCGTTCAATATTCGAGTGAACTTGAAACCAAATAGGACTACTTAACATTTAAATGAAAAGTTGCCTCCGCCATCGCGAATGACACCAACTCGCGATGAAATCCAACGCGCAAGTCATCTTGGAATACGTGGCCGTGAAGGACACCGTGGTATCCTCAATCCGGGAAAGAAGGGCGGCATTGTCGGCCGATCATTGAAGGAAGCCTCGAACATGGGACAGCCCTTACGCGCGCAGTGACCAACCCCTTCGAAGCAACCCTCGAAGAGCGTCCCTATTGAGACCACACCCGAATTGGAACAGTGCTGGGCCACCACGAGACGTTTACCGAGAACGCGAGTACGCGAGAATACACGAGTCGCATGAGAACGGCGAATTGAAAACGCTATTGGGTCTCAATCAGGGTGCATCCTGGAAAGACGCGTCCTTCTAAGGGTGCCTCGACGACCGCGAAGGCTGCACGAAGCCGAACGAGCGTTGTGAATGGGAACGGTCTAGCTAGGAGCATTTCCGGATGCGTAAAAAGCGTTAACGCCCTTACCTTGCGGATACGGCCGCTCTATGCCGCTTCCGAACCGAATTGGCGTTAACAGTCAATAACAAACTCCATTAGCTTTCTCCCTGCCAGCTCTTTCAACAGAAACAAAAACAGAACACAGAACACAAGTATGGAAGCCAGAAATTTAGATTCTAGTTTTTTTATCTTATTAGAGTGGAAAGAGTTAACCGCAGCCGCGGGTGATTTCTCCCGTCTCCCGAGCAGAGAAGACCAAAGACGGTAAAGTGTTAACTTTACTTAACCATAGGAATGTTCATTCTGTTGATATATGAAATAATAATAGTAATCTAACATAATGTCCTAGTATTCACACCCGTTTCTTATATGGCGTAAGTCATTGAACTTGACATTTGACATCTAAAATATAATTATAAAAACAGCTTCAAACCTTACTCTGTATTAAAAATAAATTTTTGTCATTAAGTCAGCTAAAACTGGTTTGAACCTAATCGATATAATAACTGTTTGGATAAGATAGATAACGATAGTATATTGAGCCTTATCATCGAAGCTCTCCACGACTTAATATCCAGCTATGGTTCAACAGTTTTTCCTCTATTCTTCCTAAACACCCAGACCCTGTCCTGCAGATGAATATGACAGCTCCTGCCTGCGCACCGTTTCAATGGCCAGGAGCCAAAGACAGATTTTAGGCTGAGCAGGGGACTTGGACCTTGACACTGGCATCTACAACAGAGGAAATCAATCAATGCAAGTTAACAAGAACAGCCAAAACAAATTCAGCAAATGTTGCTTATTAACTTGCAGTTAAAAAACAATAGTACATTTAAAAATTAGATTACATACTTTGTACTCTTCTCAGGTTGTCCCGATTTTCGTGCACTCAAGGGAGATCACTTCCCCTGCAGGCCATTCGCCAAAATGCCTAATCACAGAGGGATGATGTAATCACAAGTAAAAACAAGAAGAAAAGATAACATATCAATCATGTTAATAGCCCAGTAACATAAGGCCGCATTTGTATATCGTACATTGACCACTGTAAAGATAACAGTTAAATTAGCACCTTCCAACTACTTATCCGCAACTCATTATGTATCAAATAACCAAAAAAACTATGTTCCGATCATCTTCCGATGCTATTGCTCGAAAGCCTGACCTCCCGTGACCTTGTTATTCAACCCTGCTAGCTAAATCATTGACTACCCCAATTAAAGTCTTGTCATTACTTGCCTTGCCTTGTTGCCTCTCGCTCCGCCGTTTCTGGCATCCTGTTTTATGTATACCCCCATGGCACCTACTGCCGGAGTATTTGGCCCTGTGAAAAGGGCCCATTCCCCCCTCAACTTTTATACATCGAGCATAGCCTCTTGCTCCCTAAACCAAGTAGAATAGTTTTTTGTAATATTTAACATTTGTATCGTTAGTTATCGAGTGACTTGAAAGAGTTTGAAACCTCTCATAGCTTTACATTAAATTAAAACTGTCCTGCCGCTTAGAGAACCTTCGGGGGTGCCATAATCCAACGCAATGAATGTGGGAACGCAAGAATTTGGTATTTAAGGCCGCGCAGGATACATCCGAGTCCTTTCAAAATCCGAAAAAAAGCCATTGGTCGCCGCATTGAAAGGAGCCTTCGAAATGGACAGGGCCTGACGCGTCGCAGTACGTAATCGCCCTTTCGAATGGCACCCTCTAAGGATCAACCTGAATGAGACAACACCATTGACTCGGGCTGCAGATTGACTCGGTCTATGCGCAAAAAATGGCGCAATCATCGGGCACGCTACCGATGACGTATAAAAGTACGTCGTCAACAAGATAACCGCGCTAGCGTGCAACGCAAATCGCGATAGCTATAGCTGCAGTGGGCTTCCATAATCGTTATTTCTCGTTCTGCAAGTTAAAATGAGTTTACGTTATTTTAATAGTACTCCATATAAGGTTAACATTACATTATATACACAGGTTATAGTTAAGCAAGTTAACCGCCGGTTTAAAACCTGTAACTAAATTTATTTAAACTTAAAACCTTAAATTGAGTATCCGTTAATGTACTCTACGCATGTATTTAAAGAAAAGATATAGTAATCAACTACCAACATATACCACTGTGTAGTGCTGCAGCATTCATTCATTAAACAGGATAAAAATAAACAAGTCCAGCCCTGTGTAATAATGATTGTAGGCCTATTCAATCAGTTACAGAACAAAAATGAGAACAATATGGGTCAAGTATCCATAAATCCAAAAATTTACATTAACGTGTAATGTCAAAGGGATTTCCAGAGTCAAAAAGAATACATGCTCATATCATCTGTCCAGTATAAATTGCACTACCAAGGATAGCTGTTCACCAACACTGTTCCATAAACGAAATTAGGTTATATCCTTTAGAATAAAATGTGTGAGTCAGGCCTTGTTACAATGTTCGCTCAGTGTGCCTTAGAAGATCTCCTAATAACTATTTTCGCTGGTCGTATTTTTCTCATTAATACATCCTACTGAGGCAACCATGACATGAATCACCAGCACAAAAAAACATGTATTTTCGGGAACTCTTTCCTCACTGGGTGCATCAGCAGTCTCTGTCCACACTCGTCTTTGTGCTGCTCGCAACAGCGCCCAGCGGTAGCGTTTTTGATACTTTAGTTGGTTAAATAAGACAACTCCCTTAAACAACGTTAGTCATAAATTGAAAAAGTATAATAGGTCACAGCAGTGACAAAAATATCAGAATCTTCAGTTGGAACCCGTATCATCACGACAAGGTGCATGAGCCACGATGTGGCAACATCTAAGACGGAAACAAACATTGAAATCAAAAAAGCACAACCCGAACATATGAAGAACATAGGGGTAGGGAAGAGGGCCCAAACCAGGTCGCCCTCTCGAACGGGAAGGGGGGTGGGGTAGGGGAGAGGGCCACTAAACCAAGGGTCCACATCCTCCGACGGAAGGGGGTGGGGTAGGGGAAGGCACTAAAGCAGGGTCGCTCTGTCTCGCGGAAGGGTGAGGACGGTGAGGGCACTAATCTTACTGATCATTAAATAGAAATAAGACCAAAAAGAGTATATATGCGTGGATCTTTAAGACTACTTGAGGAAGTTAAGAAGCCTGACTGACCTACCACACATGTATCTAAAAGGTATACCATAATTCAGTTATGGACAGTGTGTTGAAAAAAGTAAAAAACAAATCCCCCTGGAAATAGGAAAATTTTTAAAACACTTGACAAATGATATGAGCATGTAAGTCTTGTTGAACTCTGGAAATCACCATTGACATTACACGTTAATTAAGCATTTTGATGATATATAGATAGGATCATATTTTCCATTTTTGTTCGTAACTGAATTGAATACACACATAGACACAAGGAGCCTGGACTGTATTTCATGAATGTTTAATGATGAATCGCTAAGACACTAACAACCAGGGGTAAATGGTTAGTTTTATATTAATTACATTTTCTAAAATACATGCTAGATACGATTAACTGAAATACTCATTGTAAGGTGTTAAAATATGTAAATAACTATTGAATTACAGGCTTAAAACCCGGGTGTTTAAACCTGCTAAACTCTAAATGATATAAAACCTGTAATCTAACCTACATATGAAGTAACTACTAAAGACGAACGTAAAACTGATTTTAAACCTGCAGAACGAAAATAAAATCGATCTATGGAGCCCACTGCTAAGCTATAAGCGAGTCGCTCGGAATATTGCCGTTGCCGTAGCGCGGTAATCTATGGTGGACGACGTCACGTCTATAACGCATCGTTCAGTGCCCGAGAGGCGCATGCGCAGAGGAACCGCGAGTCAATCTGACATCCGCACACCGTGTGGTGGAGGCCTTAATGGCACGAAATCACCACTCTAGTAATAGAATAAACAATTTAGTATATAACACAGTAATTAGAGTTAATCACAAAGAACCGAAACCTCAAATATCTTTTTCTTGAGTTCTGGTATGAGCCACAAGTGTTTTCTAAATAAATTGTACCAAAAAAAAACTCTGAGATCTCAGGAATAAAATAATAAAAAAATATATAAAAAACAATAATGAAAAAAAACAAATTGGGGCGTTTCCAACTCCGGAAGTCCAACTACCTCAATGGATGTCAGATGAGGCACTCCAGGAAGAGTAT